>JASPKZ010008842.1:57500-125776 GCA_030220185.1 Diploptera punctata | reverse complement strand
ACAATATGCCACATTTTTCTTTTGCCAAAAGAACCAAATAACAAAATATGTAAAATCTCAGAATTTAAAAAATGTTTGTACCATCTCTCTCATAAAAATATAAGTTCTTTGATATTCTATTAATTGGAGTAATAAGTAAGTGTTTATTTTTATTTGTGAATTGTTTATTGAAATTTAACTTAAATTGCATTATTCTGATTTAGTTATCTGGTGGCTTGGTACCTTTTGCAGAATGCAATCCAATTATGTAATTGTTTTAGGTAATGTCCATTGTTATTTTAAGTTCAGTATTTTTTATTTCTAGATTTGGTTGTCCATATTATTAGACCATCTATTTGTGTCTAGAAATACTTTTGACGAAGATTTTAAAAAAATTCTAAAATCTTTTCATGGATACTACTTTTAGAATTCACTAAAAATTTGAGTAAAATTTTATTATCTCACCTCATAATCTTCTTCTTCTTAGACTAGTTTCTGGACCTTCATCAGTTCTACCATTAGTATTTTCACAACCATTGTTTCTTTGCCCTGAAGAGCACCTCTTGCCATTGATAGACTGAAGAACCTAAAATCAATTAATTTTCCCTGGGAATTTCAAAGTTCATTAATTTCTTCTTTCAATTTTTTTCCCAAACCATGAGTTCTTTGGGTTTTTCTACTTGTTTCAATAATTTAGCCTTCTTCCAATTAGACTTTTTTCCCCATTCTTGACATTCCTGAATATATCAGGAATGTCAAGAATGGGGAAGTAGAAAAATCTGCAGTAGCAGCCCACGCATGGTCAGAAATGTGTCACATTCAGTAGCAGGCACTGAGCAGGGCATTTAAACCCACAGGCCAGCCATTTAAATACCCCAGCTACCCTTTTTGTGGCACTTCAGAAAAGGACCATTATTCACAAACTGTTAGTCCTAGAAAATTCAAATTTTGTACATACCTAAAGGAGATATCCTAGTAGGATTTGATGGTGAAATAACTTGGGTGATTGACGTCACATGGTATCGGTGTATCAATTTCAGGAAGTGGAAGTTCATCTTCACTTTCACTTTGTGAATCTTCTATTTCAGGTATCAGTTCATCACCTGAATCATCATTATACAAAATATTCACTAATTCTTCTTCAGTGAGATATTTTTCTTTCACCATGGTTTCACTCATGCACAAACAACAGCGCGATAACGAGAAACATATACGACTGCATTGGAGCCTGGAGTCAAGTTTGGGTGAACGAATTCCATGTGTTGTTTGTTTTAAAAATAAAAGGGGATTCACCAAGGTTAAACGTGACAAACGGAATAGAAAATGTACATTTACATGCCATCTATGATCTCCAAGACATACTAAGCCAACACAATATTTAGGCGCCGAATATAAACGTGGTTTGTTCGCGCCCACTCTAAAATGAGTTAACTGATCGATGGCCGCATACACGATAATCTCTTTAAACGCCTTAACTGGTTCATGGTACTGAATGTGTTAAATTATTTAAAAAATAGAAATCCCAAAGAACTCACAGTTCAGGAAAAAATCTACATTTAAAAAATGGAAAGGAGAAATTAATGAGCTTTGAAATTCCCAGGGAAAGTGATTTGATTTTAAGGTTCTTCAGTCTACCAACAGAGGAAGCAGGAGGCGGCTGTTCAATATGACAAAACAATGGTCGTGAAAATACTAATGATTGAAAATATGAAAATACTAATGATGGAACTGAAGAAGGTACCAAAACAAGTCAAAGAAGAAGAAAATTATGAGGTGAGATAATAAAATTTTACTTAAATAAATAATACCTCATAGTTTGATGTTTTTTATTATTCATTTCATACACCTCAATGATGGATAAATTATATTTGAAAAGAAAAATATATGCTCAGACTGGGGTTTGAACCCAGAACCTTTTGCTTTCTATGCAAATGCTCTACCAACTTGCATTTAGATTGGAGTTTAGCTAGCTCAGTTGGTAAAGCATTCGCATAGAAAGCAAAAGGTCCTGGGTTGCGTTTAGATTGGAGTTTCTCAGGTAGCTCATTTGGTAGAGCATTTGCATAGAAAGTGAAAGATCCTGAATTCAAACCCCAGTCTGAACATATATTTTTCTTTTCAAATATATTTATCCATGATTGAGATGTATGAAATTAATAATAAAAAAATTGAAAGAGGTCATATTGGCTTTATAATGTAATGTAAAATTCCCAATAAAGTTCTTCTTAATGCAAGATTGAAGGTTTTGTAGCATTTAGCACTCGGGAATTAAGAGTGTATAGAGAAAAATTTGCATTTAGAATGGAGTTTCTCAGGTAGCTCAGTTGGTAGAGCATTCATATAGAAAACAAAAGGTCCTGGGTTCAAACCCCAGCCTGAGCGTATATCTTTCTCTTCAAATATAAAATTTCATAGTGTTAATTTCTAAAAATGTGATCACTAAAAAGTTGTTATTTTATGTGCAGGTTGTACAGGAAGCTCTGGATCAAGCTCGGGAAGGCAGAACTTGTATTACAATTGCTCATCGTTTAGCAACAGTACAACAAGCTGATATTATATGTGTAATTAATAAAGGTGTTGTTGCTGAAATGGGCTCTCACGAACAGTTGTTAACAAGGAGAGGTCTCTATTGTGATCTTCTAAAACAAGCAAGTAAAAATAATGAACAGTAACTCAAAGAACACAGTTGTTAAAATATTAGACATTCTAGTGCAAATAACAGTTTATGAATCTTGGGAAAGAAAACAAGTATTATAGTGTGTAAGATTTAAGTGTATGATTGACATTTATAAATGTCACTGATGTTTTCAATATCCAAAAGTATGTCTCACTACAAGATATGATACAGGGATGATGTCAAGTCCCTTGAATCAGATAACAAAAACATTGTTTCATCAATTGATTTTGAATTTACTTGATGAAAATCTACTTTTCTATTAATTAAATAAAAATAAAACTGTTAAAGTTTTATATGATTTTCGTATTTATTTTAAACACAAATTCATTACAGCTGTTTCAGTACTTTGAACTTTCTTCAGACGAATACCATGATTACAAATGAATTTTGAATATAATAAAAAATTTATTTGTAATCATGGTATTCGTCTGAAGAAGGTACAAAGTTCATAGTTAAATATGGGAAATAACATTATGAGGTTCTTAATTCATAAATTGAGTAATTTTTTACATCTTACCTCGTATTTCATGTTTTCTTTAAACACAGGGAACTAGTTTTCAAGAGAAACATCTCTCTCATTTTCAACCAACATTATGACTACCGGCTTTTCGTTGGAATCTCCATAATATTATTCTAGACTGGGGTTTGAACCCAGGATCATTAGATAGCTTAGTAGCAGTGCATTAGCATGTAAAGCTAAAGGTTCTAGGTTCATACCCTGGTCTAGTCATATATTTTTACCTACAAATGTAATTTTACCTTAAATAAGAAATGTTAAATTTATAATAAAAACATCAATAATGTTGCCATCTGGTGTTGATTTAAAGAACTTCAAGATGAGGTTGATGGAGATTCCAATGAAAAGCTGGTAGTCATAATGTCGGTTGAAAATGAGAGTTATGTTTCTCTTGAAAACTAGTTCCCATGTTTAAAGAAAAATGAAATATGAGGTAAGATGTAAAAATTACTCATTAATTTATGAAAGGTACAAAGTACTGAAACAGCTGTAATGAATTTGTATTTAAATAAATAATAAAATCATATAAAACTTTAACAGTTTTATTTTTATTTAAATAATAAGAAAAACATTATGATGAAATTAAATGTTTCTTACCTCTCCTCATATAAATTTTCTAAGTAGATCGCGATTTCGAGACCACAATGGTCTCATCGTCAGCACTTTCTTGGCGACGGATGTTATGTCGATCGGAAGAATCTCTTCTTCTTCTTCCCTCTGTTGGTGGACCGATGAACCTCTGGATCAGGTCAAAATTTGTGGGAATTTCTAAGTTCATCGGTCCACCAACAGAGGGAAGAAGAAGAGATTCTTCCGATCGACATAACATCTGTCGCCAAGAAAGTGCTGATGATGAAACCGTTGTGGTCTCGAAATCGCGATCTACCTAGAAGATTTATATGAGGAGAGGTAAGAAACATTTAATTTCACCATAAATTAAACCTCATAGTGATTAATTCCTATAAAAGTTATATAAAAAAAAAGAAAAGCATTATTGTATTTGAAGAGAAAAATATACGCCTAGACCCGGATTTATACCTAGGAACTTTAGCTTTATATGCTAATGCTCTGCCACTGAGCAATCCAAGGCCTCCAATCCAGATATAAAATTTTCTCTTACATATTCCAATTCCCTAGAGGCCAAAGACTTGTGAACTGTTGCTCGACATGCAATTGGTGGCTTCTTATTTAAGAAGACTTTTAATGGGAATTTAACATTACTTTATAAAGCCAGTAGAGCTACTTTCAATACTAATAAAATTCATTGCTAAAACCGTTGAGGTGGAGAGTCATAAAATAAAATAAGTTAAAATATACCTTCTTAGGTAAGATCCGTCATCCTCAACTTATAAAATATGTAATCTTTATGCCTGTAAGCCTTTCAGAACATCTGTTCCATCCAGTCACAACGCAGCCACATTAGGACCAGCAGCATCAACCATCGTACTGGATGTTGTAGCGAAGAGTGATCTGCTGAAGATGGAATGGATGTTCTGAAAGGCCTACAGGCATAAAGATTACATATTTTATAAGTTGGGACGACGGATTTTACCTAAGAAGTTATATTTTAACTTATTTTATTTTTGAACTTTCATGTTTTTATTATAAATTTTACATTTCTCATTGAAGGTCAAATTATATTTGAAGAGAAAAATTATGCTAGACTGGGCTTTGAACCTAGGATCATTAGATAGCTTAGTAGCAGAGCATTAGCGTATAAAGGTAAAGGTTCTAGGTTCATACCTGGTCAAGTCATATATTTTTGGCTATAAATGTAATTTGACCTTCAATGAGAAATGTTAAATTTATAATAAAAACATCAAAAAATGTTATTGTTCAGGAACCAAATATGCATAAGCTGTCAATCACATACTTATTTCTCATGCACTATAACCAATTACTGTCAGTGGCAGGTCATGGAAACAGATAATGCTGGTACCACTTAGAAACAAAATATAACATATATATTTTTAATTCTTAGAAAAAGTAGAATTATACTCCATGCATGTCTCAACAATCCTGCATTTGCAGGAACACTGCAACATAAAGCATTGCTTACAACCAGATTTTATGAAGACGAGGAGGGATGCAAGTGCATGACAAACTAACAAAGATTTGTTGTGTATAAGTTGTAAGAGATTTGCAAACCTCATACTCTTTGATTTGCAATGAGTCTGTTCGATGGCTCGTTGCATGTTGAAAATAATGTGTTAAGAGGTCAATTAGACTAAACACAAAATTGTTTAAATCTTAGTAAGAAAATAATTAGTTATTTGAAAAAGAATGGTGGTTGCACAAATATATGTAAACCCCTGTAAAATCTGCCCCTACTAACTGTATAGATACTTCCAGGAAAACATTTAAAAGAAGCCCAATTGATTTCTGAATGAGGTTCCATTGCTTTACTAACAATTTTTATTTAAAAGAAACATTAACACCTGATCCAGGATTTGACCCAAAACTTCTAGTGTTTCTTCTTCAAATTTTTCTTTTTATTTTTTTTATTCTTTTTATTTTCCTTTTCTTCTTAATTTTCTTTTTCTTCTCTTTCTCCTTTTCTTCTTCCTTCCTTCTCCTTCCTTCCCCTTCCTTCTTATTTCTTCTCCTTCCTTCCCTTCCCTTCTTCTTTCTTCTGATTCCTCCCCTTCCTTCTCCCTCCTTCTTTCTTCCTTCATTCCTTTCTTCCTTGTTCCTTTCATCTTCCATCCTTCCTTCCTTCTTCTTCTTATACTTCAGGGCTTAGAATATTTATATTGGTTGCCCATTTAAATGCACATTCCTTAGGTAATTATATTCTGTTTCAATAATTTTTGTCTTTTTTATATATTTTTCTTAAAAGTAGTATAGTCTATTATTTGCATTAGAATTCCTAAATATCACAATACAGTATTTTCAAAAATGCAATGTCTACACTGCTATGGATGGAACTGATCAGAATAAATACATTTTGTTAAATAACCATGTGTCTGAAACTAATACATTTTTTACAAATGTTTCATTACTTGGTAATTAAGTAGAAAGATACCGCTTTAGAACTAGTTCAGTTCAATGAACAATAAGTCAAAATCATGTTATTCCAGTGAGTCTCTCAGTGTTAATAACATATTTACTTACTTACTCACTGGCACTATCAAACCCATAGGTTCATGGCCACACAGACATAAGCTCTACATACATCCCTATCCTGAGCTAATGTAGCCTTTGGCATGGGTTCACTGAAGTAGTCACTCTTTCGACCAAGGTACTTTTTTCGTCTGGCTTATCACCATCAAGCAGTCCGGCATGGGTAACCCTATCGGCAGTAATGCTACCACCGGCATAGCTCTCAGGATCATTTAAGCATGCAAGCCACTCCACCACGACAAGGTAAAGATACCATGGAGGGGTTATTAACATATTATGTGTGATAATAGTGTTTGTGAGATGTGGAATTCAACATATTATGTGTAAAAGTAAATGAAACTAAAATTCATAAAATGGGGTAGCCACCTTGAAATCATTCACTAAAATTAACAAGTTCAAAGGTGGTATCTTTCTACAAAATAATCCATTATTTTATTATCCTCTTCAATCCCATTTATTAGATGATACAGGAGAGATTGATTTTTCTCACTCTATGAATAATTGAAGATCTCTGTGATTGGTTTCAAAATGAAGTTATATGACTATGCTTAATGATCATCATAACTGCATCTTGTTTCTGTTCTGCTGCAGAAGAACAAAAATAAGATTATAAATTTTGAAATTGCTGGGGAAAATGAATTGATTTACAAGTTTTTCAGTCAGCCAAAAGATGAAATGGGAGCCACTATCCAGGGCCAACAACATAAAATTCAACTGTCTGGAAAAGCTGATGATGGTATATATGGTATATTGAAACATGTTCAAATAGAACAAAACAAGTTATGAGGTAAGATGACTTAGGGCTCGCCTTATTTATATAGGGTTTATGTTTCCAAAAATTTGAACCCCTATGTGGATTTGTGTTGAAGAATCAGTCACATGGGCAGTCTCATACTTCTGGTTTTTAATAACATGAGAGCTTATTGGTCTGCATAAATGTGTTAATTTTTTTAGAATCAAAAGACTTTTGCATTGTAGAAGATGATGATGTACTAGAAATATAAATACAGGGGTAAGACAAGAAGATGATGGCTTGTTTGCAATACTATTTAATTTGACTCTGGATAAAGTATTGAAAGAACTTAATTTGATAGGCCAGATACTATATAAAACTGATGATTTTGTCTTGATTCCTAGAAACTTACCCACCTTACAAGAAATTCTATATACAATTGAAATGGCTGGAAAGTCAGCTGGATTAGAAATAAATTAAGATAAAACTAAATATATGAAGATGGAAGTAAATTCAGTCAATAATACAATACAAAGAATTAACATAGGAAATTATAGTTTTGAAAAAGTTAGTACTTTTACATATTTAGGAGCAAAGATAAATAGTAATGGGTTTAATAAGAGAAGAATTAAGCCACAGAATATTAACAGGAAACAAAGCATATTTTGTGAATCTCAGTTTAATGAAATCAAACTGTTAACTAGAACAACTAAATTAAAAATATATGAAACCTTGATTAAACCCATGGTAACATACTCTGCTGAAACATGGGTGTTAACCCGTCAGCGTGGAGCGACGTGACATGTACGCAAGTTGAATTCTTCACCAAATGCGGAACGACATGATGTGTACGCTAGTTACACGCACTGCTTTAAACTGTAATTATGACCTTTGTGTTTACGTTAACTATTTACCGTTTATACAAATTTTATGTAGAGACTTCAAAGTTTATATTAGTGCATATATTAACTGATTACGGCCCTCAGTAACAAGTTAAAATAATTTTATATTTGCATTTATTCTTGCGGTCTCTGACATTTTTCTTAAATTTATAACTTGATAAAGGATTTCTTATAAAACTAAATTCGCCTTTTTTTTTGTAGATTAGCTTGTCTATCAAATTGAATCTATTTACAAATCTCTTCATTTTTAATAATAATGTCGCAAAATTCAGTATATATAAAGGCCCAACAAAGTTATTTCCGATTTACGCTATAGTACAGGACCACAACAGTAAATTTCAGATATATGTATATTTCAAATGACGATATCCTTACATTATGGAAAGGTAGTTAGTCTACAATTCACTCAGTATCTAAAAGGTAAAGTGGTCCACTACAGACCTTAGGAGGTCCTTGGGATGGTAGGAGGTTAAGGCTCCCACTTTTTCTAGACTATCCGTACTTGATGTAAGCCGAGTACTTATTTCCGTCTGACGGCCCATAACAAGCAACTGCTACTCATTTCAGTTAGAGGGGTCACAGGGCCGCCGAAGGTTCAGTTTAAAAATCCTGATCCACCGGGACTCAAACCCTCGATCTTCCGGCTTGTAGCATGTTGATCTTTTAAGTCCACACCTCCGGTGAAACTATTATAGTCATATTTCATCAACTGGTTTCAGTTTGGAAACCAGAAGAAAGACATTGAAATTTAGGGTTGATGAAGGTCTTTTAGCACAACAGGTCTGATGTGTAGAAAGACAATTTTTTGAAGGCACACGACCTAAAATAATGTTTCCAAAGTGTTAGAAAGACACATTTGGAGAAGGCTGCCCCCCCCTACAAGAAAGAAGGTCAGCGCATAGAAGCAATGTGTTTGTAATAAACATGGACAAAGTAAACACAAGGGGAAAAAAAATTCACTTATTGTTGCCTGAGTGTCAAACAGCTGGTTTACATTTTGAAGATTTATCACACCAATTTTTGAAGTTCATTCTTTTTTTTTAAGACCCTTCTCTTTGTGTAAATATTTCGTTTTGTTGTTGGGTAAAGCCGGTTCTCTGAATTCTTCAAAGAATCCCTAGTACAATTCACTGTGTCACTTATGTGAGAAATTTACAAAAAGGACCTATTTCAACTGTGGCACAACAACCATAAATAAGTCTGCAAAAAATGCA
This sequence comes from Diploptera punctata, assembly GCA_030220185.1. Taxonomy (NCBI): domain Eukaryota; kingdom Metazoa; phylum Arthropoda; class Insecta; order Blattodea; family Blaberidae; genus Diploptera; species Diploptera punctata. The sequence continues at coordinate 116,631 of JASPKZ010008842.1, read as the reverse complement.
GAGATGTTACGTGAGAACCGTAACAAATTTAATTAATTAAATATTATATTAAGGGTTCACCATAAACGAATTGCAAAAACATTTAAATTACTCAAAATATATCAATTTAAATGCGTTATTGGAATACTGGCACTGAACGGCTGAGTTTAAATACCGGTGAACTTCCTCCCGCATCAGAGTATTCCCGGCCATTTAAATCCATCCGCTCTGAAGGGTTAAATAAAGAAGATGAAAATGCTTTATGTATATTCGAAAGAAAGGTAATAAGATGAATATATGGACCAGTATTGGAAAACAATACATGGAGAATCAGATCAAATTCTTAAATTGATCATATACTCAGAGGAGAGGATCTTGTAAGATACATCAAGTCATTGAGATTGAGATGGATAGGAATGGAAGATGGAAGAATACCAAAACGATTAATACCTGATGACATAGTAGGAGTATGAAGGATGGGAAGACCGAGAAAGAGGTGGCTGCAGGATGTGGAACAAGATTTGAGAAAGATGAAAATAAGAGGATGGAAAGGAAAAGTACAGGATCGAGATAAATGGAGGAGAATTGTGAAGGAGGCCAAAACTCACAACGAGTTGTAGCGCCAAATAGGAAGGAAGGAAGGACATCATGATGATGTACGAAACACAAGTTAATTTTATTTTAGAATTAAATTAACGTTTTTATTACCTCACCTCATATCCTTTTTCTTCTAGGCTGCAGTTTTGGACCTTATCTCCATCATCAGTAGCCTTTAGTCGACCGGTGTTATGTCGTTTCTTGGCGGTTTTGTTCTTACTTCTATCAGTGGACTGATAAACCTCTGGATCAGGTCAAAATGTGTGGGAGTTTCGAAATTCATGAGTTTATCTTTCTTGTTTTTTTTTTTTGGAGGGCACAGTCTACAAAAAAAAATTCAAATCCAAGAAAACAAGAAAGATAAACTCATGAATTTCGAAACTCCTGCAAATTTTGACCTAATCCAGAGGTTCATCGGTCCACCGATAGAAGTAAGAAGAAAACTGCCAAGAATCGACATAACACTGGTCGACTAGAGGCTACTGATGATGGAGATAAGTTCTGAAACTGCAGCCTAGAAGAAAAAGGATACGAGGTGAGGTAATAAAAACATTAATTTAATTCTTAAATTAAACCTCACAGTGTTCTTTCCCTGTGAAGTTAAATTAATTTTGTTTGTTAAAACAATAAGGTAAGTGAACTCTTATTAGAGTTAGTAATTTCATAATATCAAATGAATTCTTTCTTTCTTCTTTCTTCTTCCTTCCAAGTATTAGGCCAAGGCCTGTTACGATCCTATAGAAAATTTTCCCTCCGGGAAATTCTCGTATAAGACTTGAAAGCTTAATAATAGTCCCTTCGATTGGTTGCTGGCCAAAGGAAGGCAAGACCAGTGATGGGGCTGCCATCTTATAGCCTCTGGTCAGGCTTTTCTGGAGAAGAAAAGAAAATAAAGGAAAGAAGATATGGAAGAAAGGAAAGACTCCCTAGCCCTCGGATGCCCTAATAGCGTCGGGGTCGAAAAAAAACAAGAGTTAACCAAGAGAGGTTAGATAGTAAAGTTAAAAGAGTGCAAAACACAAGTAAGTGGAAGAAATGTTTTGCTCAGCTTGGGCACCTTGTGGTCGCCATCCACATATCCCCTAGATGAGGACCCCTGAGGGGATCAAATGAATTCATTTAATATAATGCAGAGTGTCATATTATACAAGGCTTATGGTCACAAATTGATTTCAATTCCAATCATTACGATATTGTGGTGATGAATTATGGGATGTAAATTATTAATCCAGCATTTACCTTTGTGGCTAAGGAAAAACTATGAAAAACCTCAGTCATACTAGCTGGTCGCTGGGTTTAAACCATGATCTCCCTAAAACAAGTACCAAATTTTCCATTTGAGTCATTTATTTGGTCTCTGACTCCATTTTCTATGGTCCCATGTTTTATTGTAATTATTATTTATTTATTTATATTTACATACAGATTTTAATGTATACACATTTTTCTGTGCCTAAAGTTTTATTTTCCTTCTCCACTTGTTCCTATTCATCCACTCCATGCCCTCCGTCCTCTTGTTCTCATTCCAGTTCTTATTTCTACATCCACGAGTTTCGAGGTCTTCCTTTCTTTCTTCTTCCAGAATGACACCAATCCAATGTTTTTCTGGGTGACCTTTCTTCTTGTATTCATTGTATATGTCCATAGCAATTTAATTGCTTTAGGCTTTTTAGCATTGATATATTTTATGATGAACACCAAGCTGGCCTGATGCATCAACCCCCAACTTGAACCAGGTGATTTTGGTCAAGGTTTCTTCTCTAGCATTTGTCAAACCAAAGATTAGCTGTAAGGCAGCAGTATATGTATCCTAGATAAGGGAACCTTACTGGGTACTATCACCTGGATGAGCTGAACCGAGGTTTTTTAACGAGGTTGTTACTCCTCCCCCTCACCCATTTACAATGTGACTTATTGTTATTATTATTATTATTGTTATTATATTGTTATTATTATTATTATTATTATTATTATTATATTATTATTATTATTATATTGTTGTTGTTATTATTATTGTTATTGCTATTAGTAATAGTGGATTCATTACAATTATTATTATTATTAATATTAATATTATTGTTGTTGTTATAATAATAATAATAATTATTATCATTATTATTATTAATTATTTTTTATTATACTCAATATTTAAATTGTCCCTAACAGATTGTAATGATATATTATAGCCATACTGACATCTTGTAGGAATGTAATGTTGCAAATGACACTTCACATGGTCTGAGATTAAGGTCATTTCATCATAAACATAAATTAGTTGGAAGTTGTACAAAATTGCAGCAACCAAATAGCATCTTGTTTTTAAATATGCTACATCCACCTTAAGTATGTGTGGTTGTTCATAATATTATCATTGAATCAAATGAGAACCATTCGTTAGGTGAACAGTATGGGGCAGTTGGTAATATTGTACTGGAACTGTGGATTATTTACAAGGTATTCAAATAATGTTTTTATTCCTAAGGAAAATGACTACTGTGCTAAAATTTCTGAAACAATTCAAATTCTCATTAATATTTAAAGGAAATGACACTATGAGGTTTATTTTAATTAGTAATAGAGATAGATTTAATATCTTCTCACCTCATAATTGTAGATTTCTCGAAGACTAGTTTCAATACTTCTGTGTACCATGTTCAGTTCTAATTGTTGAATTGGGTGTGTGGTTGGTAATACTGTAGGTTGGTTCCTGCTCCCTCTGTTTGCTGACTGATGATTTCCAAATTAATTTTTTTTTTCCTGGGAACTTCAAAATTCATGATTTTCCTTTTATTTTTCTGGATGTGAATTTAAAGAATTTTGAAATTCCTGGGAAAAAGATTTAATTTGGAAGTTCATCAGTCAGCCAACAGAGGGAGTAGGAAGCAACCTACAGGATCGCCAACCATCAATTCAACAGTTTGATTGTGCTGAAGATGGTACACAGAAGTATCAAAACTAGTCTCTGAGAAATCTAAATTAAGAGTGAGATGTTAAATCTAACTCTATTATTAATTAATTCAAATTCTAGTAGTCAATACTATAGTAGAGGGGTAGTGGTAGTTGATAGACTTACAAGAATGTGTCTAAATGGTACAAATAATAGGGTGCACGTAGGCAAAGTGTTTTCATATACTTTTCAAATTCACAATGTGTTAAAGCAAGGTGATTCACTAATCCTCTATTATACAATTAGAACATGCCATTAAACCTTTAGAGGAGGATGAAGAATCAATGATATTAATGAGCTGATAGTCTATGCTGATGGTATATTATAATTAGGTGATGGTGAAGAGGCCAACACACACACTTTATTGAATAACACTAAGAAATTGGGGCTGGAACTAAACATAAATGAAACTAAATATATGGTCACACACGGAAATATATTATGAGGGAGATTTTGAAGATGTGGTTTGAATTCAAGTACCCAGAAACAATAATTATAAACAGGAATGAGGTGCAGAAATAAAATTAAACATAGGCTTAATTGAGGTGTTAGGTTTCAAAACCTGCCAAGTCCAAAAAAATTGTTGAAAACTGACTAAACCCTAAAGCCATAAATTATGTACTATCATTTATTAGTGTAGCAAATTTCAACACGATAACATTTTTTTTTTCACTTGAAAAAAATAGTATTGAATTTCTGTTACAAATCAAATCAAGTCCAAAACCTTCCACGTCATTATTTAGTCAAATGCAGACATAAATACAGTGTGACTAGTATCTGATGGATGTGCTGGTCAAAATAAAAACACAATAGTTTTGTAACCAGTCTCAAGATGGCTTGCTGTAGAGGCTCCAAAGAATAAAAAGAAAATAGACATAATTTTTTCGGTTACTGGCCACTCCTTTCTACCAGCTGACAGAGTATTTGGTAGAAATGAAATACAAGTTAAAAAGTCCAATACTATTCTTACAACTGAAGACTAAATTTAAAAAGTAAGCAATGTCAACTGCAGTGTTCATCTGGAAGGAACTGATTGGCAGCCTATGGATTGGAAAAATTAAGTAAAGTAAGCTCTAAAGTCGACCAATAATTTGCACTTCAAAATTTCAGAAGTAAAAATAGATGTAATTCATAAAATATTAGTTTCAAAAACAAAAGGTGTCACTATCCAGGTTTGTAAATAATTTTTGAAAACCCTTTTGGAGAGTCAAAACTGATTTTGAAAAGGAGACAGTTTTTAAAGTTAATTTCTAGCGATCCGATTCACCTTCAGCAAAATCAAAAGAGGTTGATTAGTTTCAATTAAACAAGAAGTAAAACATAGTAAGTTGAAAGTCAGTCACCAAGTTATATTAGCAAAGTTGAAATATATTAAGGAGTTATTAGAAAAAAACATGTTGGTGACACTTGGAATATGATCGATTATCTTGATTGGCATTTGCCTCTGCTTGAAAATATCATGTACAGAAAGTCTGAATCAACCAGTGAAGTCTTGGAAGAAAAATGAAAATTGAGTTGCTAATATATTATGAATATTGTTAATGTATTTGAATATTATTAAATTTGTTAATATATACATACTGCATATAAATGTTTCCTTTTTTTTAAAGTTACATGTTCTGTTGTATTTGTAACAAAAATTTTGATAATTTTGTAAAATATTGATTAAAGAGGTCATTGTTTTATTCATTGATATTTTTTAAACACTACTTATTAAAACCTTCTAAGTCCAATGCAAATCAAGTAAAAATTTGTGAAGTGCAACAATGCAGAACAAAATGTGTTTTTTCATAGCTTCATACTGGTTCATGCATAGTACATTGATTTTTAAAACATTTTTCATAAATCTTCTATTACATTCTTCTATCGACCTACACCATTAGAATTTCCCAATCTTTTGCATTGTAACCAGAATCAGTTATTTACACTTTTCTCAATACCTTATATGAGGTTCTGACATCCAATGTCTCAATTCTGGAAATGCATGCTATTATGAATTACAAGGACTCTTGTCATCCCAACTTCCCCAAAAAAGCATTAAACTGAAAATATATAAAACTCTTATTCTGCCAGCTATATTATATTGATATGAAATAATAAACTCTCACTTTAAGGGAGGAGAAAATATTGTAAGTATTTGAGAATAAAATTCTTTGGGAAATTTTTGAACCAAAGAGATAAACAGACAGGCAAATGGAGGACACTTACTAAACAGTGAGCTACATGTTCTTTATATGAAACCAAATGTAATAAGAAAAGTTAAATCTTATAGACTGCAATGGGCAGGACATGTGGCACAAATGGGGAATGCAAGAAAGGCATGGAATCTCCATGTAAGAAAAACAGAAGGAAAGTGTCTCACAGGTAAGCTAAGAATGATGTGAGAAAATAACATTAACTATGAATTCAGATAAGTAACTTATATAGACGGGGCATGCCGTAGCATAGTGGTTAAGGCACTGCGCTACAAGCTGGAAGGTCGAGTTCGAGTCCCAGTGGGGTCAAGATTTTTAAAACCCAAAACCCTCTGGCGGCACCATGACCCTGGGATCGACTCAGCCTCGAACTGAAATGAGTACCAGACGCTTGTTCTGGGGGTACAAAATTATCATCTGCCTTCTAAATGGCATTGCCACCTCCTGTATTGAAGTATATTTGTTAATATCCACATATAAACATGTCACCTCTCCACATTTAAACATGACTGCTCTCACTGTATATACATTTTTCCTGGTCACATTTAAATATTATAAACTTTCTACATATACAAGTTTTCTCCATTTTATTTATATTTCCCCTCTATATATAGAAATGTATCAACTTCACATGTAAGCATGTTACATTTCCCGATTTAGATATTTCCCTATCTACACATTTAAAAATGTTCCAACACTATACGTGCACATGTTTCTTGTCCCTATATAAACATGGTACATTTCTTATACATGTTGCCCTTCCCTGCACAGACATGCAAGTATTTCCTCTACAAATTTATATTTGTTTTCACTCCCTATTTATACATGATTCAAACAAGTATCCCCATTCTATATTGATATGTTATTTTCTTGCAATATAAATATGATACATCATCTCATTTTTACATGCTGATTCTCCCTATATAAAGATGTTTCATATCCACAATTATATATGTTTCTATAGCCCATAAAAATACGAAACCTCTGCACATTTATACATGCTCCGCCCTTCTACATAGACAGGTTTCCTCTCCATATTTGTACGTATCAACCTTCCCCATACACACAAGAATACTTCCACATATACATATCTTTCCACTTCCTTTATAGACATATTTCTTCTACACATTGATATATGTTTCACCTCCCTGTATAGAAACGATTCCCCACCATATTTAAACACATCTCTCCTCCCTATATAGATATGTTTCCTCTCCACATTCATACTTGATTGATTTCCTATATATATATATATATATATATATATATATCGAGTGGGGATATATGTATAAAAGTGGGGAGAAAACATTTCTATAAAAGGAGAGGAAACATGTATAAATGTTGGGAGAAAACATGTATGTATGTATGTATGTATATATATATATATATATATATATATATATATATATATATTGACATGTTTCTTCTCCATATGAACACATGTTTCCTACTCTATATAGACTTGAATCTTCTCCACATTTATACATATTTCCCCTCTGTATAGACATCTCTCCTCTACTGATTCGTACAGGTTTTCCCTCACTATATGCACCTAATTAATCTCCATATTGATGGATGTTTCTTCGCTCGATATTGACATGTACACAAGTATCCCCACTCTATACAGGCATGTATCCACTCCACATTTGTATGTCTATTTATAGAGTTGTTTGCTCTCCTCATCTGTACAAGTTTCCCTCTCTATATAGACATATATCCTCTCCACATTTATACATATTGCTCCCTCTCTATATAGACATATTTCCTCACCATATTTATTCATGCTTCCTCTCCAAACACAGACATGTTTCTTCTCAATATTGACACACGTTTCCTCTCCACATATACACATGTATCACCTCTCTATGTGGACTGTTCCTGTCCTTATATATAAAAGTGTTCCTCCTCCATACATAGACATGATTACTCTCCACATTTATACGTGTACCTCCTTCCTATTTAACATCCTTCCTCAACATATTTATACATATTTTCCTTCACTATATAGACATGTATCCTCTACACATTGTACATGTTCTCCCTCCCTATGTAAACATGTTTCCTTTCCACATTATACATGTTTCTCCTCCTTGTATCCACATATTTCCTCACCACATAGGTAGATGTTTCTGCTCTCTATATAGACCTGATTCCTCTCCACATTTATACATGTTTTTCCCTCCTTATGTAGAGATGTTTCCTCCCTATATGAACATATTTCCTCTTGATATTTATACATGTTTCACCTCTTTATATAGACATAATTTTTCTCCACATTTATAAATGTTTCTCATCCTTAATTGAACATATATCCTCCCCATATTATATTTATTTCCCTTCCCTATATAAATATGTATCCTCAACATATTAATACATGTTCTCTCTCTGTATCTAGACATATTTTCCCTCCACATTTATATATGTAAATATAATTTTAGGGTCAAAATATTTAGATAAGTTAAATCCTTTTTCATATGCAATCAGATTGACATGAGTGCTGTATCGGATGCCTATTACTAAAGGAGTTTTACTTTTTAATTAATTATGGCGTTATATTCCAATTACTGAAGAGAAGAATAGACAATATTGTCTAAAGATATTCAATATACGAAGAAAGCACAATAAATGTGATAACTTAATTATTAAACATGCCAAATGTACTAACAATCTTGAAAATTAATAAATATTTTATATTGTGGCTATTCTGACAAAAGTGTACAATAGTGCCAATTACTTGGTACATCAACAAAAACCCGTTCAAAACTTCAGTTTTTAACCATAATTTTTATAATAATTTGATAACGAATTAATAAAATGTTTATTGTATTCGTAGTTATTTAATCTAGAAAATATTTTTAATGTTATTTATTTTTAGTTATTGTTTAACAATTAAATTACTATTTTTAATTTAAAATGTTATGTTTTCCAAGATCTCCCAATGTCGCCAATAAACTTTATTATTATTACCGCAAAACATTAATTTCTCTATAATTCGTTGTTAGAGGAAATTTCATTATAATCATTAATTATATAATTTTAAAAGTATAAGTGGTGAATAAATTACAGTTACTTAATATTAAATTTATTGTAAAACCTTTTTCGTTCAAAAATTTATGTTGTGATCATTCTTGCGTATATCTACAAGGTATCAATATCAAGGTAATCAACAAAAAATGTTAATTATTTCAGTTTTTTATCATAATAAATTTTAATCACAATTTGATATTAAAAACAAGCATCTATTCTACCTGTAGTAATATAATCTAAAAAATACATTTTCGTTATGTTTAATTATGGTATTGATTAACTATTATATTGCTATTTTTAATAAAACACGTTTTCTGAACGTACCCAATGTGACCAATATAATTTAATTATTATTACCCCAAAATATTAATTTCTCCATAATCGGATGCAATGGAAAGTTTCATTACATAAATTAATTATTTAATTAATTTTAAAGGTAACTGCGTGAATAAATCACAGTTCCTTATTATTATAATTTACTGTGAAATGTTCTTTGTTATAGATTAATTAATTTCTTAAACTACGTGCTAATAAGACGAAAACAAACAATTTTCTGCTGCGTATGAATACGTTGCAATCTGATACAATCCTAACCTCTATGCCTGTTACGCTTGTCTATGCTGAGCAGGTGGAATTTTCGTATTCTACTTTTCATGAATATTTTCCTCCCCATACGTATGTAACGGTGTTTCTAGTCTCATATATACTCGTATCCTCTCTCTATATAGACATTTTTTCATCGCGTATTTAAAATTGTGTCTCCTTTATATAAACATATTACCCCCGTCCATATATTTATGTATGTTTCTTCTCCAAATATATATTTTTTGTATGCATATAATACATACATATTTCCTCTCCCATATAGATATTGTTCTCTCTCCCTAAATTAACATTTACCTCCTAAATATATGACATGTTCATATCTCCTATACTGAATGTGTTCGATAATCTCCACATATAAACATGTTTCCACCCCATATGTAATCATGATTCTACACCACATATAAACATGTTTCTTCTCTCAATATTAAACATGTCACCTCTCCACATTTAAACATGATTGCTCTCACTATATATATATATATATATATATATTATGTTTCCTGGCCACATTTAAATATATCTCAAGTTTTCTCTAATTTATTTATATTTCCCCTCCACATATAGAGATGTTTCATCTCATATAAGCATGTTACATTTTCTATAAAGATATTTAAACATGTATCTACATAATATGTGGACGTGTTTCCTCTCCCTATAGAAACATAATTCCTCTTCAATTTTTTTTTTTTTTTTTTTTTTGCATGGTGCCCTTTCTAGCGCAGACACATTTCTTCTCCATTTTTTCATTCCTTATATAGTCATGATTCAAACAAATATCCCCACTCTTTTAGACATGTTTCATCTTGCAATATAAACGTGTTTCATCACCACATTTGTACATGATTCCCTAGCCCATATAGGTATGAAACGTCTCCATATTTATACGTGTTCCCTTCTCCTATATAGACATGTTTCCACTCCACTTTTTAGAAACCGTGCCTATATGCTACACTAGAATCCTCTCCACATTAAAAATTTTCCCTTCCCTATATAGATATGTTTTTCTCCACATTTAGATATGTTTCCCCTCCCTATGTAGACATGATTCCCCACCAAAATTTTACATGATTCCTCTTCATATATATATATATATATATATATATGTGTGTGTGTGTGTGTGTGTGTGTGTGTGTGTTTCCTCTCCATATTTATACTTTTTTTCCTCTCAATTTATATTTGTATCTCTCCTCTATATAAACATGTTTCTATTCAATACCTATACATGTTTCTGCTCTCTATGTAGACATGTTTCCTCTCCACAAATATACACGCTTCCCACTCCCCATTTAGACATGTTTCCTACATATATTTATACATATTTCTTTTTTCTATATTGGCATATATTCTCTCCACATTTAGACATGTTTCTTCTTCATATTTAGACATGTTTCCTCACTATATTTATATATATATATATTCCCTTCCCTATATAGACATATACCCTAACTATATTGATACAGTGTCCCCTTCCTATGTGGACTTTTTTCTCCACGTTTATACATGGAAATATAATTTTAGGGCCAAATTATTTAATAAAGTTAAATCCTTTTGTATAGGCAATCGGTCTGACACGAGTGTTCTATCGGATGCCTATTAGTGTTAGAGATTTACTTTGATTTAAATTTGACAGTACATTCGTGTTACTGAAGTGAAGGATAGAAAATATTATTTAAAGTTATTCAGTATAGGAAGAAAACACAATACATGTGATATTTTAATTACTGAACGTGCCAAATGTACTAATTATCTTGAAAATTAATATTTTTTTATGTTGTGGCTATTCTTATAAATTATTACAATAGTACCAATTACTTGGTACATCAACAAAAAACTGTTCAGAACTTCAGTTTTTAACCACATTTTTTAATAATAATTTGATAATTAATTAATTAAATGTGTATAGTATCTAGAGTTATTTTATCTAAGAAATATATTTCAGTATTATTTAGATATAATTATTGTTTAACTTTTAAATTACTATTTTAATTTAAAATGTTATGTTTTCCAAGTTCTCCCAATTTCGGCAATACACTTTTATTATTATTACCGTAATGATATTAAATTCTCTATAATTCGATGTAAAGGAAATTTTCATTACAATTATCAAATAATTTTAAAATTACGAGTGTTGATAAATTACAGTTACATAATATTATATTTTGTAAAATGTTGTTTTTTCCTTGATCAAGTAAATAAATTACATATGTTGTGATTATTCTTGGATATATCTACAGAATATCAATATAATTAATTATTTCAGTTTTTTACTTAATCATAAATTGATAATAAAACCAATTGTACCTCTAGTAATATAATTTTAAAAATCTATTTTCTTAATTCTTAATTATAATATTGTTTAGGTATTAAATTACTATTTTAATATGAAATACAGTAATGATTTCTGAACGTTCCAAGTGTTACCAATACAATTTTATCATTATTGCCGCAGAAATCTGAATTTCTCTATAATCGGACGCAATGGCAAGTTTCATTAAAGTGATTTAATTTATTTTAACGTAACAGTGTGTGTGGATAAATCACAGATCCATAATATTGTATTTTATTGTGACATATTCCTAGTTATAGTTTAATAATTTGTTAAATTATGTGCTAATAGACGAAACAATTAAACAATAAAATATCCCCTACGACTCTCTGTGATTATGTTTCAATCGACTACAATCTTTATCTCTATATCTGTAATCGCTTCTCGAATCTCGAAACTTCAATCATTTGAGTTATTGAATTGGTAGGAGAAGGATGTGTTTTAGGTATGATCAGTGATCTTTTTTTTTATATATTTTTTTCTTGTCGAACATGATTGTGTAATATTATTTGATTATATTTTGTTTATAGTAAATATGCGTTAAATATTTATTTAGATGTTTAAAAGTAGATTCTTGTAGAAGTTCTTGAAATAAATGGATCTAAAGAACTTGGGATAGCCTACTGGTACAATTAATAATTATGTAGCTTTTAGTTTTTGACATTGGAAAATCTTCAAACATAATCATCAAAACGTGTGTGAAAATTTACGACTTCTTAAATTTAATAAATTGCCTTGTATAGTTTCATTCTTTAGTTTTGTCAGTGACATCATTCTTTTTTTTGAAGATATGCACTTTGATCCGTATTTTTTTTATTAAAATATTACCACTAATTGGTTAAATGATTCCGCATATTTTTATTAAAATATTACCGTTAATTTGATTAATTTTGTGTGTTTTATTTCTAAGCTGCAATATGTGGGGCGTGGTCACATTCACCAGGATGGAAAGAAGAACGAACTGAGCACATGGTTCTTCATAAGTTGGAAGAATGGGCGTTGGCAGTTTTGCCACGTAAGTCGAGTAGTAACTTTCGATAAAGTTTTTCTAAAGCGGCCCCTACACGATCAATATTTACGTCAATATATTGGACAATAATTGACATTGTACTATAATATTGAGCGTGTATAGATCACATTGAAAGATTGCGTAACATATAGAGTCGATCAAAAACAGTTTTTTATTGTGCAATCTAGTAAACATTGCTTCGACTGTTGACAATATTGTGCAATACTAGTTCAGTTCTGTGTTAAGTGTTGGAATAAACATGTTGATTGCACGAGCATTTATTGAGCAATAATATTGCTCCGTGTAGCTTGGCCAAATAATATTGCACAAAATATTGTAAAATATATTGACGTAAATATTGATCGTACAGGGGCTGCTTGGGTAAGGATAAAAATAGTTTTTTTTTCTAAATTCTTATTTCGGGAATTATATGCCAAGAATCCACCTACATGAATTCAAATAAAAAAACTCGTAATTGCTCTAATATTGTATGAAACAGTAATACCTTATTTCTATAAGCTAACATAATAGTCATATCGCAACTATTTATTGGATATTCTAGTGCAAATGACAGCCTATGAATGGCGGAATACTATTTATACTATTAAAAATGTTTAAATGTAAAGTTAGGGCGAGTTATTTTTTTTAGCTTTATATGTTTGACTGGTGTGTATTACTATCTTAGTTTTTAACGTTATTTTTCCTAAGTTATAGCCACAATTTATAGATATATTCCAACATTAAGCAATGTTAGTGACTTTCTTAGATTATTTCTACCTCAACTTCTCATTCAGTTTTCAAGTATTTTTGTACATTGTTCAGACACACACACATATACCTCAAATCATTAACATATCACAATAACTTGTGCTTTTTTACTTATTTTTTCTAATTACTACAGACTTTTTTGACCAAAGAGAGATGAACAAACAGGTGAATGGAGAAGACTACATAACAATGAACTACATGGTCTTTATAGGAAACCAGATATAATAACAGTTAAGTCTCATAGACTGCGATGGGCAGGACATGTTGCACGGATGGGGAATGAAAGACTTGCATGGAAGCTTCTTGTAGGAAAGCCAGAGGGAAAACACCCAGTTGGTAGACCAAGAATGAGGTGGGAGAATAACATTAACTATGATTTGAGGGAAGTAGATTATACAGGGAATGATTGGAAAGCATTATCTCAGGATAGGGATGTATGGAGAGCTTATGTCCGCGCGGCATGAACCTACTGGTTCGATAGTGCCAGTAAGTAAGTAATTACTACAGACTGCCATTTGCAGAAAATACTCCCCCTTTTTTAAGAAACAATGAAATGGTGAATATGTTGAAGTGAGTCCTGTAATGAAATTGCAACCCAGATTTTGCCTCGATGACTAAAGAAATCCAAGAAAAATATTAGCACTGGTGTTTGAACACAGGACTACCAGATTACAATCCTTAAATGCTATTACTTGAGCGAACTTGCTTAATAAAATAGTATTCGACAAATTTATAATATATAATTTAGCTAATAATAATTCAATGACATTTGAGGTAATAATGAATTTTGAAGTAAAAAAGCACGAGATTATTGCCTACTTCATTAGTGTTGACATTTTAAAAAATGAACATTTTTAATGAATCATATTATTGAAAAAGAAGTTGCTGACATATTTTCACTTACGTATTTCAGTTCTGAGTGTATTGTTATAACTCACTCACTGGCACTGTCTTAACTAGAGGTTAATAATCGCATGGACATAAGCTCTCCATGCATTGCTATCCTGAGCTAATTTTTTCTAGTCAATCCCTGTATAATTTACCTCCCCTAAATCATCTCATTCTTATCTTGCTTACTGGACATGTTTCGCTTTGGTTTTCCTAAGAGAATTTTCTGTTCCCCATTTTCATTATCCACTTGTGCTATACGTTGCAGTCTGTGATTCTATCCCTCTGGTTTTCATACTAGTAGTTTCTGTTCAGTTCTTTCATTCCCAATTTGTGCCACAATGTGCCTATCGTGGTCTGCAGGACTTGACTGTTCTTATTACATCTGATTTCCCATAAATATCATGTAGTTCACTCTTACGAAGTTTTCTCCATTCACCTCTCGTTGGTCCAAAAATTTTGCTTCTTCTTCTTCACTTCACGGGCTAGGCAGATTGCCTGTTCCGCCTCACAGTTGTTCTGTCCATCTTTTCACTGGCCTTCCTACATTCCTTGAACCTCTTGGCTTGTAGTTGAATGCTGCTCCTGGTAATCTTGTTACATTCATTCTTTCCACATGTGTAAACCATTTCTCTCTATATCTCTGATTTTCTCATCCAATGGATATATATTTAACTCTAAATGTTGCTAAGGACTTTATTTATAAACATTCTTAATCATATATCATTGGGCAGCGTAACTCTTCCTTCCAGGTTTCCCAACCTCAACAGTGAGTTGCAATAACGCTATGCCAAGAGAGAATACTAGAATGTCAAAATGACAATGTGGTGACATTGAATGAAAAAAAATTGTAACGTTAACTAAATGTTAGCTAACCTGTGCAAATTGTAATTTAATCAACCAAATATACTTAATATAAGAACTTTTTTACCCAAGATTTTTAAGTTAGATTTATATTAAATTCAAATAAATTGTTATGAATATATAGAGTATTTTACATAGATATTTAATTATTTCATAGATTATTTTAATTATTCAAATAAAACATTGTTGAAATAAAGCCCTTAGACATATTATATTTCAGGACAGAGTTTTGATTATGGCAGAACAAAGTTTTCAAGGCTAACTGTAAAATCTCTGCATTTAGACTATGGAATGTTAATACAGTTAGGGGAGATGTAGGTCAAAGCTCAGTATTTAACCCTGGCAAAGTAAGGGACTCGGTCTGTGTGTTGTGTGCTGATGTGTAAGTCTGCTACCATTTTTCTTAACAAATTCGCTAGGAACAGTTAGCAATGTAGTCAAGTATCATAAATATTTTGACTGTTTTTTTTTCAAAGTGTAGGAATTAGTACACACTTATTAAAATGAAAACTAGGGTAGACTGACAATCCCCCATCTCCCTCTCTCAAACCCCAGAAAGTTCGAATGTAGGTGGTTTTCTTAATATAAGCTTAGATTAGTTATTTAGGGTCAGAATACTTAGGGTTATTGTAATCATTATACTCTATAAATAAAATAGTTAAATTAAGAATCCATTTATTGATGTTCCCAAACACGTATGCCTTTATAACTAATACATCCACATACTAACGCTCGGCTAGAACCTCATGCTACCAACATTTCCAAGTCCCGAAGGTCCTTTAAGCTAAGAAAACCAGCAGTTCGTAACAATTGTTTTGGGTATAATCCCCTTTCCTTTGACTATTCCATTGCTAACTCCTTTTCAGCACAAAACAAGTGCTATAACCGAGGCTTAACAGAAACCAAACAGTCATAAGAAATTAAACCTGCCCATGTCTACAAACCTGAAATGTGCAATAAATATGCACATCAAATTACCTTTCATCAAAATATGTGAAAAAATAAGTGTATTCATAAAAATATGCACATGAAATTGCCTTTTCATTAAAATATATTTATTACATTCATCTATTCATAAAAAATAATACATATGAAATTGTCTTTTCATAAATTATAAATATCCAGTAACATGCACTCAATCAGAAACATCAATAAACTTTAGTGGGTTATTGCAAGACTAAATCATCAATAATCCTCTAAACATTTTGCTATAGCATAAACATGTCTTATTACATTAAATACTAAAAATATTTATTAATATTTGAAGGAATTGACACTATTTATTAGTTAATAAATTTAGTTAGTTTTAACAAATCATTTCTAGTAATATATTCTTGAAGACTTGTTTCAGTACATCTTTGTATAATTTTCAGTTCCATCCAAGTTATAAGTTTGATGGAATTGATAATGATATGAAGAAGTATTGAAACTAGCCTTCAAGAAATCTACAATTTAACTCAATTTATTAATATTTAATGTGTTACATATTATTCCCTGTGAATAATAATAATAATAATAATAATAATAATAATAATAATAACAAGAATTAATCGTTATCTCAGTGAAAAAAATAATTTATTAAGTCGGCGTTTCAATCTCCTTGTGAGATCATTTTCAAGACATTTGACATGGTTGTTTACAATACATAGTTACCATCAAAAAGACATTTATCATAAGTAATGCCACGAGTGAATTTATCTAGAGAATTTGAAAATGAAGAGTGGCATTTGTTAAGACTATTTAACGAATAAAATTAAGCTGTTTACTCTCAAATAATTATTTAAATATAGTTATTTTAAAATATTTATATATGTAACGTAAACGACGATGTTCGAAATCAAATTAGAAACGATTGTTATGCTTCATTTGTTCATCACTGCAACCAGATCATATTATTTATTGCCAAAGGATCGCAATGTTGTAATAATGCACCCTAGTGGAGAAATGTATAACAAACATTATAGGTTATTAATTAATTTCTGATGTCCTATGATGTAAACATATCAATTATATTTATCTGCAACGTTATTTCCTGGGAAATAATTCGTTTAAGAAAATGCAAACAGTGGTTCTTTTTTTTTTTTTTGTGGTGTAATCAATTGCTACGATTAATTTAAATAAACATTTTAAAATAAATAATGAACTGTTGGATACAATATTATTTGCTGATGATCAAGTAGTGATTTCCAGTTCAGAAGATGATCTACAAAGAGCTATTTTTAATTTGGAAAAAGTGCCAATTACAATTAAAAAATTTCAAAGAATAAAACCAAAATTTTAGCATTTAAAGGACATGATACCTTAAGAGCAAAACTAGTAATTGATAATACAATTTTGGAGTAAGTGAACAGTTTTAAATATCTAGGTTTCAATTTATCATATGTTAAAACTGAAGGTGTTAATGACAAAATAAATAAATTTAATCTAATGTGTGGCACTATTAAAATAACCCTTAAAAACATAATAAAAGATACAAAAATGAAATTTTATTAAGTAATGGCTGTTCCTGTATTGATGTATGGAACAGAATGTTGGACGATCTCTAAAAGACAAGAACAAAGATTGGAAGCAGCTGAGATGAGATTTTTAAGAAATATAGCAGGATGTAGTCTGTTGGATAAGAAAAGGAATGAAGATATAAGAAAGGAACTATTTTTTTCAAACTTACAGACCGAATAATTAAATACAGGAACGACTGGAAATAACATACTGATAGAATGCCGGAAGAAAGATTTCCAAAATTATTGCTAAATTATAAACCGCACGGAAGGAGAAATGTTGGACGCCCACACAGAAGATGGTCTGAAGAAGTTTAACAATTCTAGCTTTCATGAAACCGGAACGAGCCACCAGGCTGAAACCCTGGATGATGATCAATTGCTACAAATGTTTTTTTTATATTATCTCCCGCAAGCACTATCAGCTGACATTCGTGCACTATATATACAATCTGGTAGCCGTATTACTTAGAGAGCCAGTCACTGCAAAATAATAATAATAATGGATATTATTGCAGCCAATGGCAAAATAATACTATGACCTATTCAGAATGTTAAAAAGGAGGAGCTTTCTTTAATATGATAAAGTTGTTTGATAAATTCGAGGTGAAATACGACTGTGATTGGTTGTAATTAAAAAAATAATTAAAATGTATGTGATTGGTCATTGAATCCCATTTGGGGCACGAGTTAAATAGTAAAAAAAAATAATAGCAGAATTGACCTATATAAAATATAACAAAATAAAGCATTAAATACAAAATATTTAAGTGAATGACGTGAAACATATAATTGCTTGATAAAATATTTTAATCACTCATAAATTTGAATTTTAAATATGTTCATTTAAATTGGTAAAAATAATAATGCCTTGGTGATGGTAACTATGTACTATAAACAACCATGTCAAATGTCTTGAAATGATGTCGCACAAGGAGATTGAAACGTCGACTAATACATTATTTTTTGAATGAGATAACGATTAATTCTTGTTCTTATTATTATTATCAATTTATTAACTAAACATATTATTTAATTATCAAATGGAGGCAATATTTTTAGAATGTAATACCTCAGTGTTTATTCCTACTAAGTTTAAAAATAAATGACACGTGTTCGCTTACTTACTCACAGGCATTATCGAACCCGTAGGTTCATGACCGCGCGGACATACGCTTTCCATACATCCCTATCCAGAAGTAATGCTTTCCAATCATATGCTGTATAATATACTTCCCTCAAATCATAGTTATTCACCCACCTCATTCTTGGTCTACCAACTGGCCGTTTTCCTTCTGGCTTTCCTACAAGAAGCTTACATGCACGTCTTTCCCCATACGTGCAATATGTCCTGCCCATCGCAGTCTACGAGACTTAACTATTCTTCCTATTAAGACCATGTAGTTCATTTTTATGGAGTCTTCTCCATCTCTCTTTGGTCCAAAAATTGTCCTAAGTACTTTATTCTCAATTAATCATGATCTCCTTTCCTCCCTTAAAGTAAAAGAGTCCATGTTTCGCACCCATATAATATAACTGATCGTATAATAGTTTTATATATTTTCAGTTTAACGTTTTTTGAAAGGAGTTGGGACATCAAGAGTCTCTGCAATGCATAATAGCACGCATTTCCAGAATTGAGCCTATGTTTAATTTCTTTG
Source organism: Diploptera punctata (assembly GCA_030220185.1). NCBI lineage: Eukaryota > Metazoa > Arthropoda > Insecta > Blattodea > Blaberidae > Diploptera > Diploptera punctata. The sequence goes on along the minus strand of JASPKZ010008842.1, from coordinate 97,266 downwards.
TACATCTCATTCCTATTTGTGATTATTGTTCCTAGGTATTTGAATTCAGATCACTTCCTCAAAATTTCCCTCATTTGTCATTAGCTGTCCATTTCCATTATATAATGTATTTCTACGTGTGAGCATATATTTAGTTTTATTGATATCTACTTTCAGTCCTAATTTCTTTGTTACTCAATAGTGTGTGCGTGTTGTCCTTTAGTAGCTCCTCGCTATCGGCCAATAGTACTACATCATCAGCATAAACTAACAGCTTATTAATACCATTGAGTTGTAGGCCTTCTTCATTCTCTAAAGATTTGTTGCCATGCTCTAGTACAACATTAAATAGTAGAGGAGATAGTGCATCTCCTTGCTTCAACCCATTCTGGATTTTAAAAGTGTCGGAAAACTGTTTGCCTATACGCACCCTACTTTTAGTGCCATTTAGACACAATGATATAAGCCTAACTAACTTTTTAGGAATTCCGAACTCCAGCAGGATACTATATAACTTCTCCCTCTTAATTGAATCGTATTCTTTTTTTGAAGGCTAGATATAGTTGATGTACAGTGCCATTATATTGTCATTTCTTTTCTAAAATCTGTCTTATACTAAAAATCTGATCTGTTGTAGACCTGTTTCTTCTAAATCCACATTGATGATCTCCTAGAATTTCATCATTATAGGGAGTAAGTCTGCTTACTAATATATTTGTTAGAATTTTGTACGAAGTTGAAAGTACATACATGCATAAGGACTTTATTAAACTAAAAGTAAGATACATACAATGTTATTTACAAATATGGATCGCACGGGCAGTAAGCTGTACGTGCTGTTGACAGTCCGTTACAATAAGTTGTTTAAAAACAAAACAAACACAATAATATTACAATTAGATATCAAATGTTTTAATAATAATAATAATAATAATAGTAATAATGATTAAATTAATTTATGAGAAATTAATTTATACTTTATTTGATAAATTATTTTAAGGAATTTGGCAAAGTTTATTCGCCTGTTTATCAAAAACATCGCTTCGTGGTGTAGTATGAAGTATTACCTGCCCTATGATTTACATTATACATTAACTTAGTTATGTAGAATTATTAAGAATTAATGGTATTGCAATTTAACATATTTATTTATTCCTGAATGTGTTGTTCTTATTTTCCGCGTTTTGTCCAGAAATCTACCCAAGTTTATCCAATTTTCTGGGTTTACCAGTAACTCGTAGCATGCCAATCTTCCACGATTTGAATTTAGAAATCTTTTCGGTAATAACTGACGCCTCCAATATTCTAAATCGTTACATTTTCCTAATATATGTATCTCGTCTTCAAAGCTCCCGCACATTGCACATATTCGCATATCGTGATCGTCGCTAATTTTTAAAAATTTCCATGCCCCTAACCTGAACCAAGCAAGCCCCGATCTCTCTTTAAATCCTAGATTGAGTATATAAGATTCTTTTCCCCAAACTTGTTTTAGGTCTCTTTGTAAAAACAGTGATCGTTTTCCTGCACATTCGGCCAAAATATTTTGTCGGTTTATATCTAAGTATCTCCTTCTAATTTTTCTCCACACATTCTTGCGATTTTCAGTTCCTTTTTCCCATACCCAACCCATCCCAATCTTTTGGAGTTCTCTCTTAACCTCGTCTGCCCAGAATTTCCCAGTTGCGTTCCTAATTTGGGGGTCATGACAAATTGCTCTGAGCATTGTTTGTTCACCTTGGATTAGCCGCAACCAGTACTTGAGTACACGAATTTTGCAGTTTATGTCGTTCTGAAATGACCCAAATTCATATAAAATTCCACATTAGAAACGGCCTTACTAAGTCCTGTAATATATTTTAAAAAATGCGTATATACCTTATTTAGTATTTCCGTTCTTTGAAAACCCCAAATCTCACTACCATAGTGTATTACTGGCCTCACCATCGCCCCATACATTTTTTCTAACGCACTAACTGGAATATCGGGCACTCTACCCAGAATACTGAGAATACTATTAAGTTGTCCCCTCCCTTTGAATAATGCTATATCAATATATTTCTCCCAATTTCCGTTCATTTTCAACGTCGTACCAAGATATTCAAAATGTTTCACGTTTTGAAGTGTTTGATCTCTGTATTTCCATTCCTCTGCTCTACCATAAACCGTCCCATTTTTGAACGTCATTGTTTTTGTCTTACTAATAATTACAGTCAATCCCCATTCATACAGTATATTTCCAGTAGGTCAAGAACTCTTTGCAATCCCTTGATTGTCTTGGAACAGATAATTAAATCATCTGCATACAACAGGACTGGGACTTTAACATTTATCTCCGGAGCCTCAATGTCTCCTTCTAACATTATGGATGCTATATCATCAACGAATAGATTAAATAGCATTGGTGACAAAATGAGCCTTGTCTCACTCCCAGATTGGCTTCACTGCTCTCTATGATGTGCCCTTGGTCTACTTTTATACAAAATTTAACATATTTATAAATTGGCATAAAGGTATATATCATTTTATGTGACAATCCTTTCCGATTTAATTTTTCCCACAGTGCACTTCGGTCCACAGTATCAAATGCCATCTTAAAATCAAGGAATGCACAAAACAATTTACCCCTCTTGTTTTTAAGATTATCATTAATTAATGTTCTCATGACGAATACGTTGTCCACTGTGGAGTACCCTTCTCTAAAACCTGCCTGATATTCTGAAATCCTATTGTTCACTTTAGCCCATTGTCTCATCCGTTCGTAAAGTATTTTACAATATATTTTTCCAAACACTGACAAGAGGCACATTCCCCAATAACTTTCTGGTTTATGAGACCCACCTTTCCCTTTGTATAGCGGTTGGATTACACCTGTCGCCCAGGCTTCCGGATAATTCCTCCATTAAATAGTTTGTTGAACGAAATTTTCAAAACTTCTAATAATTTATTTGATATCATATTTTTCAAGAATGCTCCTGGTAATCCGTCAATTCCAGGTGCTTTACCGTTTTTTTAACTTTTAATGGAAGAAATCACTTCATTTTTCGATATATCCAGATCTAGTAATGGTATATATATATATTGCGTCGGGGTTCTCCACTATATTTCCTTATATCTTAACCCCTCACCTCCCAGCACCCTATCAAAGTAGTTTTTCCATTCCCGGGCGATATTCTTGTCCGATTAATGTTCTTTACTTTGAGTTCTCTTATCGCTTTCCCACATGTCCGTACTGTTCCCACTTTCAGTCGCGGTTTTCATTTCCTCCGATTTCTTATTTTGCCATTCTAGTTTTAATTAAATGCCCCTGTAGTTGTTGCAATCAGTTTTATCTCCTTTCTTATAAATTGGTACGATAATCGATTCTTCCCATTCATCTGGAAGAACTTCTTTTTCCCAAATCATACTAAGCAACCGGCGTATCTTGTCCATCAATTTTTTCCCCCTGATTTTATCAGTTCTGCTGGGATCTCATCTGAACCTGATGCTATATACATCTTCAACTTTTCTATCGCCATTTCAACCTCTAATGTACTTGGTTCTGCGACTAACATTTCTGCTGTCTGTAAATTATCCTCCTCAATGTCCTGTTCTCTATGTACATTTAATAGCCGATTAAAGTAACTTTTCCATCTATTTAATATACTCCTGGAATCTGCAATCATATCCCCATTTTCATTCCGAATTATGTTTGTTCTAGCCTGCCACCCTTTCTTCTCTATCCTAATTCCCTGATATAATTCTCTAATGTTCCTATTTTTTGCGTTCATTTCGAGATCATTAATCTTCTCTCTCAAATATTCCCTATTTTTACTCTTTAGTAATCTGGTGGTTTCCCATCTAATATTACCCAATTGCTCTAAATTTACCTCATTTGGCTCGTGTAACCATTTCATTTTTGCTATCTTTCTTTTCTTTACAAAGTCGGCACATTCCTCATCAAACCATTTCTTGTTTTGCCTCTTTTTTTAAACAACCAATGCTTTCTGATGCTGACAATTTAATAGTATCTCTTATAGCCTCCCATTCTTTATTTATATTAGTTTCTTCTTCGTTTGCCACATTGTCATCTGAAGATTCCAGTACTTCAAATCTACTAGCAATTTTGATTTGGTATTCTTGCCGCATTTCATAATTTTTCAAGTTTTTAAATTCAAATTTTACAGAATCATCTTTAGCATTTGTTTCTCTCATAAGCGATAGCCGTTGTCTGATTTTCACTCTGACCAGATGATGATCCGAATTGTAGTCTGTCCCTCTAACTGATCTAACATCGATGATGCTACTGTGCCAGCGTTTATCCACTAATACATGATCTATCTGGTTCCGAGTTTCTCCATCTGAAGACGTCCAGGTGTATTTATGAATATCCTTATGCTGAAATGTTGTACTCTTAACAATGAGATTCTTTGATGTGGCAAAGATGACTAAACTAACCCCATTGTCGTTACTATCTTCATGAAGACTGAATTTGCCTATAGTTGGTTTGAATATATCTTCCCGCCCCACTTTTGCATTAAAATCTCCTAAGACAATTTCCATATGATATCGTGAAAAGCTATCAAATAAGCATTGTAATTCTTCATAGAACTCATCCTTGATCTTGTTATCTTTATCTTCTGTGGGGGTATGTATATTTACAAATATAAAATCATGTCGTTTACCCTTTAGATTTATGTATGATATCCTATCACTGACAAACTTAATATCTCGTATAGCGGACAGGATCCTCCTTCTGACTAAAAAAACCCGTTCCAAATTCAGGTCTTTCTGCACCCCCGTAGTATAATGCAAAGCTTCCTGATTCCTGACTTCACAAGCAATAATTATTGATATGTTTAGCAACTAGTGGTCTGTGTGAAGAAACATAAGGCCTCAGAATTGCTCATCATTGCTAGTTCATCCCATTGAAGTATGTATAATATATATTGTTTTTTTTAGGTGTGTCTTTAGGTTTGGAAATAGAATGGAGTAGGAGTTAACTTTTTACTGCAACGAGAAAATGCAGTCATCTGGTACACAAGAACACTCTGGGTAAAGGTAGGTGTAGGAATTTTTATTGTGTTCTTAATTTGTTGAAATCTATAGAAATTTGGGTAATTTACTAGATGATGTTGCTCCTTATGCTGTTTTTGGTATAAGATAAAAACATACCAGAATTTACATAAGTCAACTGAAAATAGTAATATTTGAAGAAAAATATAATAATTAAAATATAATTTGATCTTTAATCAGAAATGTTAAATTTATCATATTTTGAGAATAGCAACCTCAGACTTAAAATTAAAACATCTTTCTTTAATAATCGATCTCTCAGTAGTTTAATTAATTTTTTAAAATTTAGTTTCTGTAATAATGATCATAGTAATAATAATTTGATTAATTTTAGTTTGATTCATATAAATACTTAAAATCAAAAGTTGTGTGATATGGTCTTATGTAATTTTTGTGTATCTAATATATTTTTGACTTGTTGAGTGGGAGAGAAGGTGACAGTTTAAATAAATAAATAAAAGGTAAAGGTAAAGTGGTCCCACAACAGGCCTCAGGAGACCTTTGGGGTAGTAGGAGGTTAAGGCTCCCACTTTTTCTTGACAATCGGCTCTTTATGTCAGCCGGGTTGTCAGCCCTGCATGACGGCCGCCTTTACCCCAGAACAAGCGTATGGTACTCATTTCCGTTAGAGGCTGAGTCGACCCCAGGGCCATAGTGCCGCCAGAAGGTTTTGGTCAGTTTAAAAATCCTGACCCCACCGGGACTTGAACCCTCGACCTTCCGACTTGTAGCGCAGTGCCTTAACCACTACGCTACGGCGTGCTAAAGAAATAAGTATATTTCGGTCCCGCGCAATAGCTGAGTGGTTTAGGAATGATGCCTTTGGCGCAGAGGTATGGGATTTGCGCTGGTTCGAGTCTCCATGGGAGAAGAAATTTTCTTATGGAATTTCGGCCAGCATCATGAGGCATTTGGGCAGTTACGATAAGTAGTGGCTCCAGGTTCAGAAAACCAGCTATAACAGTTGAGGGATCTGACATGCTGACCACATGTCACCCCAACACTGGCTGAATGATTGTCCACCTCTGTGATTAACACATGTGGATGTGAAGTCAGCAGCCGGCTGGTAAGCCAGGAACCATGGAGTTTAATGTAAATTTTGGTCCTGTGCCACCAAGCTGTCTTATGACATTTCTGGCATTATCTCCTGGCATTAACAGAATATAACCCACCTGGCAGGTAGAGTTACTTCAATGATATGAGGGTTATAAATGATAACAAAGCACTAAGAATCCTTAAACGTAACCTAAAATTCAGACCATTGTAACCTTCTACGGAAAAATTTCTGAGGTCTGAACCCAGGACGTTATGAACTGTAGTCAGAAGTTCTGATCACAAGACCATGAGGCTGGTATTATTATTGAAGTTATTAAAAAGTTAAACATTCCTCACTGTAGCCATTTAGTTAGGCATTAAGGAGTGAAGTCTTCTAGTAAATTACTATATTTGAAATATTTTACTATGTAAAATTGGAATGAGTGAGTGTTTATGAATGTATTTTTCCATTGCTTTAAAAGTCTTCCCTTAAATCTTGTCTTACAGCTATATATTCTATATTCAACGTTGTCCTTTCATATACATGGATTATGGTTTAGACTGGGAATCCCATATTGACTATTTGTCTAATAAATAATAACTTATTTATGATTATTGTTCTCAACCAGTAATAATAAATTATTAAGCACATATTCATAGTCTGTGGAGCAAACATACTTTGAGTGAACTGTTTATTGTACAAAAGAAATGTATTAGACTTTCTAGATTACATTTTGTCTGATTGAATTTCTCACTTTTCTTTCAATGTATATCTTTTTCTATGTTAAAAATATTTAAATAATTTTAAATTTAATTTGACATATCATTACAGTTGTTAAGAATAAATGTAATATCTAAATAGATAAATGTATGTAAAAGTTTTGTCCATCTTTCTAAGAAAAAATTAATTACATTTCTTTAGATTATAGAAATTTATATTTTTTTTTAATTCATCCACATTAATGGCTATATATTTTTTCAGTGATTGTTTATGTTGCATAGACAGAATTATTTTGTTTTTTGTAATTTATTTTGATTACTTCTATGCCAGTTGGTTTATGGAAATAAATTCAATATATCTGTGAAATGTTTTAGAATGATATAGAGAGGTTTTTCTTATAACAAAACTGATAGTGTTTACGTAATTCTAATAGTTTCAAAAAATAACATTGAAATTAAATGAGAAATTTAAACATTACCTTGAGTAGCCTTGCTCTTCTATTAGATAAGACATATCAATTAAGCATATTTGACAACATTTTAATTTGCTATAAAAAGAAGTAGTTGGAGTCTTTGAGAATTTCGGTGATGCCACAGTCTGAAGTGCACGGACTCGCCTGCATAAAGGGCTTCAGCAATCAGTGCCGTTTTGTTTTACGGACGAGAGTGCCATATGGACAAGGCTGTACCATACTGAGAGCCCAGAATGTGTTCTCTAAGTGCAAATGCACACATTCTTTGCAGGTGGAATTAGTTCTTAATTCTCACATTCTCTAAAGTACAATTCGTATTTGAAGCTTGCTCTAGTAAGTTGTATAAAGTAAATAAGTTAATATTGACACATTTGAAAAACAATATATTTTTGTTAAAAAGATTATTTGATAGGTGTTACGTATATACTTGATTGAAAGTAATGCTGTTAATTACAGACATAATTTATTACATAGTGATCATGATTGTTTAACCATGCTATTTTAACTATCTTTACCTTGTGTTGGAGTGGCTTGCGTGCTTAAATGATCCCGAGAGCTATGCCGGCGGTAGCATTGCTGCCGATAGGGTTACCCATGCCGGACTGGTCGAAGGTGATATGCCAGACGGAAAAAGTACCTTGGTTGAAAGAGTGACGATCTTTCACCGTAAAAATACAACCGCCAAGAAATGCGGATATGGGTTCAACTGGAGTAAGATTTTCCGGAGGTCAAATAGTCCCCATTCGGTTCTCCGGGCGGGGACTACTTCAGGGAACCCATGTCAAAGGCTCAAACACAGGGACATGTTCCTAGGAACATGGAATGTTAGGACTTTATACAATAGCGGGGCACTAGAGATGTTAACGCGGGAACTAGATAAATCGCCCTTGGATATAGTCGCTTTACAGGAAGTTAGGTGGCCAGGAGAATGTAGTCAGGAAACAGGAAGCTTAGAATTATACTATGGGGGTGCAGAAAGACCTGCATTTGGAACGGGTTTTTTAGTAAGGAGGAGGATCCTATCCGCTATCCGAAATATTAAGTTTATTAGTGATAGGATATCATACATAATTCTAAAGGGTAAACGACATGATTTTATAATTGTAAATGTACATGTCCCCACAGAAGATAAAGATGACAAGATCAAGGATGAGTTCTACGAAGAATTAGAATGCTTATTTGATAGCCTTTCACGATATCATATGAAAATTGTCTTAGGAGATTTTAATGCAAAAGTGGGACGGGAAGATATATTCAAACCAACTATAGGCAAATTGTCTTCATGAAGATAGTAACGACAACGGGGTTAGATTAGTCACCTTTGCCACTCAAAGAATCTCATTGTTAAGAGCACAACATTTCAGCATAAGGATATTCATAAATACACCTGGACGTCCCCAGATGGAGAAACTCGGAACCAGATAGATCATGTATTAGTGGATAAACGCTGGCACAGTAGCATCATCGATGTTAGATCAGTTAGAGGGAAAGACTACAATTCGGATCATCATCTGGTCAGAGTGAAAATCAGACAACGGCTATCGCTTATGAGAGAAACAAATGCTAAAGATGATTCTGTAAAATTTGAATTAAAAAATTGAAAAATGATGAAATGCGGCAAGAATACCAAATAAAAATTGCTAGTAGTTTTGAAGTACTGGAATCTTCAGATGGCAATGTGGCAAACGAAGAAGAAACTAATATAAATAAAGAATGGGAGGTATAAGAGATACTATTAAATTGTCAGCATCAGAAAGCATTGGTTGTTTAAAAAAGAGGCAAAACAAGAAATGGTTTGATGAGGAATGTGCCGACTGTGTAAAGAAAAGAAAGATAGCAAAAATGAAATGGTTACACGAGCCAAATGAGGTAAATTTAGAGCAATTGGGTAATATTAGATGGGAAACCACCAGATTACTAAAGAGTAAAAATAGGGAATATTTGAGAGAGAAGATTAATGATCTCGAAATGAACGCAAAAAATAGGAACATTAGAGAATTATATCAGGGAATTAGGATAGAGAAGAAAGGGTGGCAGGCTAGAACAAACATAATTCGGAATGAAAATGGGGATATGATTGCAGATTCCAGGAGTATATTAAATAGATGGAAAAGTTACTTTAATCAGCTATTAAATGTACATAGAGAATAGGACATTGAGGAGGATAATTTACAGACAGCAGAAATGCTAGTCGCAGAACCAAGTGCATTAGAGGTTGAAATGACGATTGAAAAATTGAAGATGTATAAAGCATCAGGTTCAGATGAGATCCCAACAGAACTGATAAAATCAGGGGGAGAAAAATTGATGGACAAGATACGCTGGTTGCTTATTATGATTTGGGAAAAAGAAGCTCTTCCAGATGAATGGAAGGAATCAATTATCATACCAATTTATAAGAAAGGAGATAAAACTGATTGCAACAACTACAGGGGCATCTCATTACTTTCAACTTCGTATAAAATTCTAACAAATATATTAGTAAACAGACTTACTCCCTATATTGATTACATTCTAGGAGATCAATGTGCATTTAGAAGAAATAGGTCTACAACAGATCAGATTTTTAGTATAAGACAGATTTTAGAAAAGAAATGGGAATATAATGGTACTGTACATCAACTATATGTAGACTTCAAAAAAGCATATGATTCAATTAAGAGGGAGAAGTTATATAGTATCCTGCTGGGAGTTCAGAATTCCTAAAAAGTTAGTTAGACTTACACGATTGTGTCTAAATGGCACAAAGAGTAAGGTGCGTGTAGGCAAAACAGTTCCCCGACACTTTGACATCCAGAATGGGTTGAAGCAAGGAGATGCACTATCTCCTATACTATTTAATTTTGTACTAGAGCATGCCATTACAACTTTAGAGAATGAGATGAGGAAGGCCTACAACTCAATGGTATTAATAAGCTGTTAGTTTATGCTGACGATGTAGTATTATTGGCCGATAGCGAGGAGATACTAAAGGCCCAACACGCACACACTATTGAGTAATACAAGAAATTAGGACTGGAAGTAAATATCAATAAAAACTAAATATATGGTCACACGTAGAAATACATTATATAATGGAAATGGACAGCTAATGACAAATGAGGAAAATTTTGAGGAAGTGGCTGAATTCAAATACCTAGGAACAATAATCACAAATAGGAATGAGATGCACAAAGAAATTAAACATAGGCTCAATTCTGGAAATCCATGCTATTATTAATTGCAGAGACTCTTGATGTCCCAACTCCTTTCAAAAAACGTTAAACTGAAAATATATAAAACTATTATTCTACCAGTTATATTATATGGATACGAAACATGTACTCTTACTTTAAGGGAGGAAAGGAGATTACAAGTATTTGAGAATAAAGTACTTAGGAAAATTTATGGACCAAAGAGAGATGAACAGACAGGCGAATGGAGAATACTACATAACAATTAACTACATGGTCTTTATAGGAAGCCAGATATAATAAGAACAGTTAAGTCTCGTAGACTGCGATGGGCAGGACATGTTGCACGTATGGGGAATGAAAGACGTGCTTGGAAGCTTCTTGTAGGAAAACCAGAGGGAAAACGCCCAGTTGGTAGACCAAGAATGAGGTGGGAGAATAACATTAACTATGATTTGTGGGAAGTAGATTATACAGGGAACGATTGGAAAGCATTAGCTCAGGATAGGGATGTATAGAGAGCTTATATCCGCGCGACTATGAACCTACGGGTTCGGTAGTACCAGTGAGTATTTTAACATACTTGCAGAAATACTTATAGGCTTACTTTTATACTTATTTAGATTTTAGATTTTATTTATTTAGCCTGGTGGAGTTAAGGCCATGTGGCCTTCTCTTCCACTCACCAGGACAAACATATATTACATAAGAATATAACAATCTTAATTAACTCTAATATTAAACACTAAGTAAAAATTTGATCAAAAGATAATATCTAATATACATATTACGATCTATAATACAACCAGTTAATATTAGTTAAAATTAAGACTAAAACTAATAATAAAATGTATACAAGCAAGACATATTAAATTGTCCCTGTCTAGTGTATATAAAAAACAGGAAAATAATGAGATATAGAAAACTAATTTTACGATTATACAAAATTTAAAACAAAACAAATAAAAATATTTGTTATTCTTAATCTTATTTACATAAATAATTAAATATATTAATATTGCTAATACTGTCAGTGAGGTGTATAAGTTAGTTTGTTATTAAATAATTCTTTAGTTTGTTTTTGAAGGATGTTATAGTTTGACAGTCTCTGACATAGGGTGAAAGGGAATTCCATGTTTTGGTAAGTGACACCGTAAAAGATAATGAATAATATACAGTGTGATGAGGCGGGATATAAAGGACAATGTGCTGATGGGATCGAGTGTCAAGATTGTGTGTGTCGGATAGTCTGATGAAGCGGCGTGATAAATAATTAGGCGATGATGTGTGAAGTATTTTATAGAGAAGGGATAGGGAATGGACAGTTCTACGATCTCTTAGACGAAACCACGATAATTGTTCCAGGGACGGTGTAACATGGTCAATTTGCGAATACCACAAATAAAACGTGCGCAAGAATTATGAACACGTTGAAGTCTTTGAGTGGAAATAATATTTAAGTCTGTAAAAAGAGTGTCACAATAAACAAAATGGGGCATTGCAAGTGTTTCTACTAACATTTTCCTAAGGGCGAATGGCAAACAATTTCGTACACGATTTAATGAATGTATTATTGAGAAGACTGTTTTGCATGTATGGTTTATTTGTGTATTCCAATTTAAGTTTTTGTCAATAAATACTCCTAGAATTTTTACTGTCTCACTATAAGGGATTTGAACTCCGTTTAGTGACACATGCGAAACTGTGTTTAGGTTAATTGTAGATAATAGTCTCTGGTGACCCATAATGATTGATTGTGACTTTGTAGGATTTAATTGCAGTCCATATTTAACTGTCAAGTCATTAGTGAGTCAAGATCCTCGTTAATTTTGGCAACAGCGTCATTTAATGAATATTTGTCTGTGTGGATGTAGATTTGCATGTCGTCTGCAAATAAATTATGTTTGCAATGCTTTAGGGAGTTAGATATGTCATTTATGTAGATTGAAAAAAGCAAAGCTCCAAGTACCGAACCCTGTGGAACCCCAGCTTTACGGAAGGACCAAGAAGAACATAATGTATGATTTCCTATAACAGATTGCTGGCGCTCATGAAGGTAGGAACTGAACCATTTCGTGGCACTATCAGAGAGTAAGAGGTTTTTAAGTTTATGCAACAATAAGTCCAAGTCTACCGTGTCGAATGCTTTACTAAAGTCCAGTAATGTAAGAATGGTAAGTTTTCGATTATCAGCAGCTTCGCGTATGTCTTCGCAAATATTTAGTAGAGCAGTATTTGTATTGTGTCCTGTCCTGAAGCCTGACTGTAATTGATCTAGAAGGTTGTAATCATTTAGGTATTCAGTCAGTTGTTTATGGAATAATAGTTCCAGAGCTTTTGAAAGAGTAGGTAAAATGCTAATGGGTCGAAAGTCGTTCGGGGTTGAGGGCGTTTTAACTTTAGGCAGTGGACGTACAAACTTAATTACAGATTGTATACTTACATAGATTTGCTCAGGTCTTACATATTTATTAGTTTAAAAGGCAAGGTTAAAATATTACATTTAAAAATGTATTAACATAGTTGATTATGTTTACATTAATATATTTGAAATAATAAAATTAAATCGTCGGTTGTTTAATGTCTTTGTCATCATCTGATTCCTTATAGCCAATTTTGTCGGTCCATCCAATATCCTGGTTGTAGTTGTTTCTCCTTCATGTATAAATATATTCCCCGACTCCAGGAGGTTTTAGGTCTTCCTCTGTCTTGTCATCCCTCAGGTTTCCATTTCAAAACGCATTTTGGTAGCCGATCCTCTTCCATTCGCTGGACATTTCCATACCACCTTAATTGCTGAGTTTTAATATAATATAAAATAGCGTCTTCAATCTTCATTTTCTCCCTTATAACTGTGTTTCAATTTTTTTTCTTTTCTTAAAATGCTTACTACCCTTCGTATAAAATCCATTTCCGTTGCCAAAATGTACTTGTTTTTAATGGCCAAAGTTCTACTCTATAAGTAATGATGTTTTTAACAATTGTATGATACATATTAATTCTACTTTTATTACTTATATTTTTATCGCACAATATTCCATTGGCTCAAGCAATTGCAAATTTTCCTTTATTATTTCTATTTCTTATTTCCTCTTCATAACTTCCATTTTTTATTTAAATTTCTAAAATGTGATGTCACTAAAATATTTTATTGTTTCTCCAGTCTCAAATTAAATTTGTTCTGGTTCACCAATTAATAAATGTTTTGTTTTCTTCATGTTCAAAATTAATCCTCCATTTATCATATTCTACTATTAATTTTCTAGTCACGTATTCTAAATCAACAAAATCTTGTGCAATTAACAATGGATCATCTGCAAAATGTAAGTTGTATAAATTTTTGTTTGAAATAAGAACTCCCATGCTTTAACACTTTCTCATCCAATTCTTTAACATTTAATGTACTCGTCATCTATTTTAAACAGAGTCGGCGATAGACAGCGACCTTGATGTAGACCTTTATTTATCATAAAACCGTGTGACAATTTACTACCAATTTTGATTTTAGATATGCAATTGTCATATAAATTTTGTATAGCTTTAATAAATAGTCTTAATTCCATACGTCTTAAAGCAATCCATAGTTTCTCTATAGGGGCATTGTCGCATTAGAATGTGAAATATGTGATTTTAATAGGATTACCCATAAAGTTATCATCGATGTATAGCTCTTATCAAAATTTCAATTTGCCTTATTTTAGAAAATTGGAGTCTTTAGGAGTTAACCTACTTTGTCTCTGCTGCTACAGTTGGTAGCTTATATTTCGTTGAAGCCACAGTCTGAAGTGCACTTACTCGCCGATACAAAGGGCTTCAGCAATCAGTGCCCTTTTGTTTTACGGGTGATGTACCATATGGACATGGCTGCACCATACTGAGGGCCCAGAATGTGCTCTTTAAGTGACTATTTAACTCATGCCCCAAATGGGAGTCAATGACCAATCACATTTCAATGATTTCTGTTTTACAACCAATCAGAGTCGTGTTTCACCAAATATTTATCAGTGTTATAATTACCATATTAAAGAAAGCTCCTCCTTACAATATTGCGTTCCTTTGGCAATAAATAGTATGATCTGGTTGCAGTGATAAACAAAAGAAGCAGTAGAAGCGTACCTATCGTTTCTCATTTGTTTTCAAACATCGCCGTTTACATTAAATATATAAATATTTTAAAATAACTATAGTTAAATAATGATTTGTGAGTAAACAGCTTAATTTTATTCGTTAAATAGTCCTAACAAATGTCACTCTTGATTTCCAAATTCTCTAGATAAATTCACTCCTCACTTCGTGAGTCGTGAATTTATCGATAATTTGGAAATCACTCGTGGCATTACTTATGAAAATGCAAATAGATTTTGCAGGCTGAAGTGGTGTCTTAATTCTCACATTCTCTAAAATGCATTGTCATTAAAATTAGCTGTATTAAATTACTAATTTTTAATGTTAAACACATGAATATTATGTTATATTTTATATCAACACTTTCCAGAATTGGATATAGTTTTATTTTAGAAACAAAAATGACGTTTAAACCAGGAGTCAAACCCTGGATCTCTTACTCTGTACATGAGTGCGATAACCGCCATTCGAACTTCAGATAGTGACATCAAATTTGTTTCCACTTATTCAATACATTACTTTTAATACATTTGAAGTACAATGTATGACTATTGTAGCACAATTTGATATTTCGAGCCACATGTTACAAATTACTGTATTGACCCGAATATAAGCTGCGCCGGAGTATAAGACGCACCCTTAATTTTAGGGGGAAAAGAGAAAAAAAATTGAGTGCAGAGTTTTTTTTACCTTTTGGTCCTCTGAAAGATTTTCTAGTTGTAATGGCATTTATCAGTTTATCCTCCGAGGTGATCCAGCATCGCACATTAGACTCGTCCAAACTAAAATGTTTGCCGGCTTCTCTATTAGACGTACTCATAGCATAACGAATAACTGCAAGTTTGAAACCAGTATAATAACTGGCGCCGAATTCCCAAACTTGTTGAAGCTTTTCTTTCGATGTTTTGACTCATTGGTTAGAATAAATTTACCACAGATATATATTACTATAACTGTTTTAATATGTCCTATCATACAAAATAGCACAAGTACCGTAATACGAAGACTAGTACATTGTTGCGTCATATACCACACGACTGCTGGCAATTCCAAACACGAGGGCGCACGATTGTAACTCCATTTCAAAATTAGAAAATTAGCAACATGCGCTACATCTCAATTTTCTATTACATGTGAAAATTTATCGGCTGCGAAAATAAGCCGAACCTTTATTTTTCATGTACGAAATTTGAAAAAATAAATGCTGCTTATATTCAGGCCAATACGGTAGATCCGTACTTATTATATTGCACTACCCATTTCATGCTGGCAACATCTTTTTTCCCCATCTATTGTGATATCTAATGACATATTTTTATACTGAATCCTAAAATCATATCATTGTTGGAGTATATTATTTCAGCATTTAACAGACAGACAACTACGTACGAGCACATCATTCAGATATCTGTATTCATTATCTTAAGTTAGTTATTAGGTTAACTTTGGTTACACCAATTAATAATTAATAGGGGTTAGAATATTCACGATTCGCCTCATATTTATAGATTTCTTGAAGACCAAGGTTTCGATACATTATTAAAATGACCATAATTTTTGGATTCTCTACCGCATATCTACAATGGTGTAACAGCCAATGTTGGACCTTAACCTCTCCTTTGTTTGGAGTTACTAGACCAAGTTAATTTAGTTACTCTTATTTCTATAAAGATGTCATGAATGGTATGAGGTCAGCATACCAACCCAATGAGACATCTAGTAGGCAACTAAGGTATTACTAGGATGAAGAAGGTTGGTAAATTTTGCTTAGTGACCTCTTTGTTCAGGCTTAGGGATCATTTAAGAGCCTGAAAATCATCAGACTCGGGATCCACGGCTTAATGTCCCTCCCAAAAGACTTGCACCTTGGCTTTTTTCCCACCCTAAAAATCCATAGATCATGGATGGATTTGAACCCTTGATCCATGGGACCAAAGGGAACGAACATATCCACTACTCCACCACAGCCAACTTTGGATTCATTACCCTAGTGAAATTCAAAACATTATTGATAGTAACTTAATATAGCCAGCAGATACATTTACATTGGTAATCCTGTTCTAATCATAATATTCAGCTATCTTTCCACAATAAGTAATGTTGACGTCACGTCTTTTAGAATATTTCTAACTCAACTTCTGTTTTTTATACTTTCTTATTAGCAAAAAACTCGGTATATATAACGATCAGGTAGTTAATCACATACTGGTATAGTAATTTATTTGTTTTTGCTATTTTTTAAATAATGGTAACTCCCTATGTCCACTATAGTATCAGGTTTTTGCTTTACTATATCTGTTTATTTATCTTGAATAATCAAATTTTGTCTTCTTCTAATTCCCTCCATTGAATAATTGTTGCATTAGCTTCTGCGCTGTCAAGTGTAGTGCAGTAATATTTTTTTCTGTAGATTGTGATTTTTTTTTTTTGCAAACTAGAGAGTAAAATTCTTATGCAAATGTTTGTGCCAAAGAGAAACGAACAGGTGAATGGAGAAGGCTACTTAACGATGAGCTACATGATCTTTATGAGAAACCAGATGTAATAAGATCTGTTAATTTTCGTAGACTCCAATGGGAAGGACATGTGGCATGAATAGGGAATGAAAGACGGGCTTGGAATTCAGAGGAAAATCAGAACGAAAGCACTCAATAGCTTGGCCAAGAATGAGATGGGATAATAACATTAATTATGGTTTGAGATGGGTAAATTTTACCGGGATGATCGGAAAACATTAGCTCAGGGTAGGGATGTAAGGACAGCTTATGTATGCATGGTTGTGAATCTCCAATTAGTTAGAAGGTAATCTATTTTTTCTCCAACATATGGTGTAATGAGTATGTCGATTTTGTTTATCTGAGTCATAAAGCAGTCATGTCCGGTTATTGATCTTAAGGTTGCTGTGGTATATTTTTCTTTTGTTATGTTTGATCAATTTTCGTTTTAATCTGTCTTATTTCTGTATCCAGAAGTATTGATGGATCGTTGTGGTATTTTCATTGCCTTTCTTTTTATTTAATTTAGTTTGTTGCTTTCTCATTACCAAGAAGTCTGACATGGACCATGTGCTTATGTTGTGTTCAATTTCCAGTATTCATCATCTTTCATTTTCAAACAGCTAAATTCCATTTAAAGGTGCCTGAGAACATTACAAATAATCATTCTACATTTCATGATCTGATAGTGATTGAGAAAATGGAAAATTTCTTTTATCTAATGCCACCGGTTGTCTTAAGACATTTCTGGCTCTCTTTACTGGCTTTGACTGAAATGAAACCCATTCAGATGATGTAATGGATAATAAGTGGTAATAAAGAACTAAGAGTTATTGGATCTAGACTTAGCCTAAATTCCAAACTGTGGGTAAGCATAGAAATAATTCCCTTCGTGGAATTGAACCCAGGACCTTAGTGTGAATATCTGACCACAAGACCGTGAGGCTTGTATAGACTTGGTAATGTGTGCATGTGTGTAATGTTCTGAATTTATCAGAGTAATGTGGGTTTGAACCAAGAACCTTTTGCACTCTAGGCGAATGCTCTGCGAACTGAGCTATTTGAGAAACTCTAATCTAAACGCCAGGTTTCTTTTATATACGCTGTTAATTCCCGCGCATCGGATGTTATGAAGCCGTTGCTTCTATCTTGCAAATGGTGGGTTCTTTATTAAGAAGATCTCTAATTTGGAATTTTACATTACATTATAAAGCAAGTACGGCTTCTTTCGATGTTTTTATTATTAGTTTCATATATCTCAATATTTCTTGCTTCCCACTGTCTGAAACCGGATGTTTAAAAGTCAATATTTCTGTGTAGGATTATATTAATCAATGTAATATTTGTTACGGTTGCTATAAGAAATTTTCGTTTTTCTTATTTTTTATATATATTTTTGTCGGTTTATTGTTTATTATAATAAACAATAAAGTTATGACATTTCCTTTATAAATAACTTATGTACGCAAATGATACATAAAGTGTTAAGAACTCTTCTTTTCCCCTTTCGTACCAGCGACGATGAATGGCATACTTCTGTGAATGTTTACTTAAAAGGGGGTCTTATTTTGAATTATGTCCTCTGCCATAACTGGACGGTTTAAGGCAGATGCCTTGGTACAGAACTATGGGACTTGCACTGATTTGAGTCCCTGTGGGGAAGAAGTTTTCTCATGGAATTTTAGTATGGGACCAGTGCCCACTCAGCATCATGGCAAATTTGGGTAGCTAGGAGGAGTTCATGCTCCAGGTTGAGAAAACCAGCTATAATGGCTGGGGGACCCAATATGCTGACTGCATGTCAGGTGTATTCTGGCTAAATGTTCGTCCACCCCTATGATTAGCACATGGATGTGCAACCGGTTAATATCCCAAGGGCCTTATAGGTTTGACGCACTATGGAGTTGTTATAGTTGCTGAGTGTGGAATCCAGAAAAAAATAGCAGTGGATTATCTCATATGCACACAATTTAGATTAGATTACATTTATTTAACCTGGTGGAGTTAAGGCCATGTGGCCTTCTCTTCCACTCACCAGCACAAACATATATTACATCAGAATATAACAATCTCAATTAACTATAATATTAAATACTAAAAAAAATGATCAAAAAGATATCTATTATATTACGATCTATAATGCAACCAATTAATGTTAGTTAAAATTAAGACTAAAACTAATAATAAAGTGTATACAAGCAAAACATATTAAATTGTCCCTGTCTAACGTTTATAAAAACAAAGAAAAATAATGAGATATAGAAAACTAATTTTACGTTTGTACAATATTTAAAACAAAACAAAAGAAAATATTTGTTAATCTTAATATTATTTTCATAGATAATTAAATGTATTAATTGTTAAAATAATATTATCAGTGAGGTGTATAAGTTAGTTTGCTATTAAATAATTATTTAATTTGTTTTTGAAGGATGTTATAGTTTGACAGTCTCTGACATAGGTCGGAAGGGAATTCATGTTTTGGTATGTGAGACCGTAAAAGATAATGAATAATACACAGTATGATGATTAGGGATATTAGATATATTTTAAGGATTTAATGTCAATTTTTTCCTCATCTTTCTCTTTTAATTATTATTAACTGATTTATATAGAGAAATTGGAAGCTTCACAGTGAGCATTTTTATGTTATAAAATTATCAACATTATTAAAATTTAAGAGACTGTGTTGCCTACACACACCTAGTATCATTTTTCTTATATGATTAAAAGTGATAATTTTTATAGACTTGCCATTAAATGTTTAACAATAATATAATTTGTACTGCTTTATATTGAGATTTTTTATTTAAATCGAGTAATGGCCAGTATAAGGGCCTGAAGCTCATGCAGCACCCTGATGATTTTGGGTGGCTGTGATAAGTAACAGCTCCAGGTTTCTAAAGCAGTGGGAATCTAACATGCTTGCCGCATGTCACCCCTTATGGGCTTGATTATTTATCTCTGATATTGATACATGTGGATGTGTGGGCAACTGGCTTATAGGTGAAGGGTCTTCTAGCCATGTTATACCATGGAGAAAAACAAATCTTGAAATGTGGTATATGCCTGATCACTATGAGAAAACACAATTTTAAATTCATGCGATTATCTGATTGGTGCTTGTATTTTAGAAGTAGTTTTGGAATATCCAAAATAATGTGATAAGTTAAGCATAAAGATGTTGGATTAGGTGCAGAAAATATATTCCTTCTTTAGATGAGAGTAAAGTGATAACTTTATATGACAAAAAAAGTTATTTACTACAGAAATGCGTAAATTCTTTAGGAATGAAACTTAATAGAAATCATTTTCATTTATTTAATGCAGAGATGTTTAATTGACGTCACTAATTACAAATGTAAAGGCATGAACATTAATTCTATACATAGCCATGAATAGAAAAAAGAAATGTTACTTTTTTAAGGAATTAACACTATGAGGTAATATTACAAAAATAAGAAATGTGTATATATTACAATAATACAAGTTTATCATTTAATCTCTGACACCCACCCAATCTCTGTCCACAAACAAATCATATAGATTTGCTGGTTAGAGAAAAATACAGATTTAAATATATTATTCAAAAGAAAAAGCAACAAAAATTAGTTTGACAATTTTTTTAAGCTAATAAGCAATTCAGGTGTAACAGAACTGTGAAGAATGCAAGAAAAGGATTTTAATGTGTATATCTGATAAGTGACGAAAAGAAATGTAAAATGTTGATACCAAAACTAAAATTATTAAGGGAACAATATATTATCAGAAAATTTAGTTGGTATATGTATGAATAAAGTAGAAAATACATTTATGAACCTAATGTTGGATAAATGTATTAGATAAATCTAAAAAAATTATTTTTGATTCTCAAAATTTTATAAAACTATGGTAATAATGTAGAACTTATAATAATTAAATAATAATATAATATTAATGTTTAATTCTGGTAGTTATGTCATCTATCGAACCAGCACAAATATACAAAATATATATTATATATAAAATATACAAGTTAGAATAAATAAAAAAAAAACCTGGAAAACTAAATATAGAATTAGTATAGACTTTCTCTTTATACATTTAATAATAATAATAATAATAATAATAATAATAATAATAATAATAATAATAATAATAATAATAATAATTTTGGCATAATTATGATCTCTTTGGAACCAGCACAAATATACAAAAAAGAAGAAAGAAGATTATATATAAATATACAAATTACAAAAATAAAAACATAATATAAAAAAGAAAATATAAAATACATATAGTCATACTATTTTATATATTGAACATAATAATAATAATAATAATAATAATAATAATAATAATAATAAAAATAATAACAATAACAATTTTCATTCTTGTAAAATTAGTCTCCAACGAACCAGATAAATATACAAAATACAGATTACATATAAAATACAAAAGTTAATTAATGAAAACAAAATATAAAAAAACTACAGAATACATATAGCCCTACTCTTTGTACATTAAA
The DNA here is from genome assembly GCA_030220185.1 of Diploptera punctata. Classification (NCBI taxonomy): domain Eukaryota; kingdom Metazoa; phylum Arthropoda; class Insecta; order Blattodea; family Blaberidae; genus Diploptera; species Diploptera punctata. Next base: position 75,704 of record JASPKZ010008842.1, on the reverse strand, counting down.
TATAAATATAATAATAATAATAATAATAATAATAATAGTAATAATAATAATAATAATAATAATAATAATAATAATGTTTTATTCAAACTGGTGAAGTTAAGGGTGTAATTAGAGAAGTAGGATAATACAAAAATGCATTTATATACTGAAATTTGAATTTTAAAATGTTAAATACAACAAACATATCATTAGAATAAAATATATAAAGTTTTTTTTTAAACTATCGGAGTTACAAATACATTGATAAATAATTATTGTGTTTATCAAGTAACTTATGATGATAAAAAGTGACAGTCCAGTAGGTAGAACTTTTAGAAATATGAATTTTTGTTTCATAGAGGCTATTGACTGACAGCTCTTGATTGGTATTCATACTGAATTACACTAGTGTGAAGCAGACACAGAGAAAAGAGTACGAGATAGTGAGTATAATATTCCGTTGACTTAAGATGTGAATATTGATTTTTATAAGCTTATAGAATGTATGTGAAGATGTGGAAAGCACAATGTTTGACAAAGGTGCAGTTTTAGAAAAAATGAGACGAATTCGATAAAATTATTAGTGAACATATTGTTTTTAATAACAAAACATAGTTGTATAATATAGTTATAAACATATAGTTATATTTATAAATTTACCTAAATATGTAGTTGTAAGTTGATGAACATAAAGTAATTAGAAAATGTGTTAATAAAAATACAATTACATGGATGTTTATAGATATTGCTTATTAGAAAGAATGAAAGTGAATTTAATTATCACCGAAAAAGTACTAAATTTGAGTTGAAATCAATAAAGAAGCAGACTTGTCATAGCCAAATTGTCTAAGGCATCATGGCTTGATGTAGAGATATGGGACATGTGCTGGTTTGGGTCCCCATGGGGAAGTAATTTCCTCATGGTATTTTGGCCAGTATTGGACGGGTACCCACTCAATATTGTGAGGAATTTGGGTATATACAATAAGTAGTGGCTCCAGGTTGAGAAAATCACCTATAATGGCTGGTCATACTAGCCACACATCAACCCTATACAGGTAGATGATTGTCCACCTCCGTTAATGCAAAATGTTGATGTATGGTCGGGAACTGGTTGGTAGGCCATTAAAGAAGCATTAAGTCCTTTTTGATAGCAAGATTAGAATAAGTTATATATAAGATATTTTCAAAAAACGGATACATAAAGAAGAATTACAAAAAAGTGTGTGTATATATATACACACACACACACGTTTTTTGTAATTCTTCTTTATATATAACTTAACTATAACTAACCTTGCTATCAAAAAAGACAATGCTTCTTTAATGGCCTATCAACCAGTTCCCGACCTTACATCAACATTTCGCACTCACGGAGGTGGACAATATATATATAGTTGAAGTATTTTTGAATAAAAATGGTAAGCGAGTTGAGATGGAATTAGTAAGATGAAAGCTATTTAAAAAATTGACACGAGGAATATTTTTAGAAACAACTGCAAAAAAAAAAAGGTGTATATTTTGTAGGAAAAGTTTCGTAAAGAAAGGTGTTAAAGTATTTGTAAGTTGAAGATGGTCTTAATTGATAAAAAACTCTTTTTAAAAATAAATTATATACAAACATTTTTAACAAAAACCAAAAAAAAAAGTATATATTTAATTGAGAAAGTTTGGAAGAAAATTGGTGAAGTGTTTGTAATTTAGATTTGGAATTAGTAAGATAAAATAAATTTTGAAAAAATGATACATAGAATATTTTTATAAACAAAACTACAGAATATATATATATATTTGGTTGAAAAAGTTTTAAGGAAAAATGGTGACGAATTACTTGTAAGTTTAAGATGGAGTTAATAAATACGTACATTTTTTTTAAGATAATTTATATGCAATTGTTTGAAGAAACTACAAAAAAGGTTGAAAAAGTGTTGAAGAAAAATTAATTATTTTTAAATTGGACATAGAATTAGTAATATAAAAGCTATTTAAAAAAATATATATGGAATACTTTCATAAACAAGAACTATAAAGAAAGGTATGGATTTTGTTGAAAAAGTTTCAAGGAAAATTGTTAATAAAGTATTTCTAAGTTGTGATGGAATTAATAGATAAAAGCTCTTTCTGTAAAGCATTATACATAGAATATTTTTATAAACGAGAATTACAAAAAAAGGTATATATTTACTTGAAATATTTCATGGAAAAAGTGATATTTGTAAAAGTTCCAGATGATAAAATTACTAAAATAAAATATTTAAAAAATATATAAAAAACGGTATTTTATAAATAATTAAATAAATCCAAGAAGCTGACATAAATTTTGTTGATAAAGTTTCTAGGAAAAGGATGTAAAATATTTGTAAAAGTTAGAGATAGAATTACTATACTTAATTGGAAATTTTAATAGACAATAAATACAAAAAAGTAATATATATTTAGTAGATAAAAGTTTTAAGGATGAAGTATGTTTGGAACTAATTAATTGGAATAAATTAGATAAAATATATAATTTTAAATTGATTTAAAGATAGTGTTTCGTAAACAAAAATTTAAAAATATACTAAAAATATACTATATATGTATATAGTTGGAAATGTTTGAAAAATAGTTCTGATTTGATAATTCTCGCATAACTACATGAAAATTGTTAAACCTGGACTTGGAAATGTTTTTGATTTGTAAACTACTAACACAGAAGATCATTCTATCAATAATTATAATTGCACTTAAATTATACTTTATAAGTAACTTTTTAAATCAAAATTACTGTAGGAAGTAACACTGAGATAGTTTACAATTTATAAATTGAGCTTGATAAAATGTTTTTATTTCTCATTTCGTTCTGTGTTTTCACGATAATGGTTTGAAAGGTATTATAAGTAACTTACATTTTATTAATATTTTTATCAAACATTTGGTTCAGTAAAAGTAATTCAATATAACACACACGTTTTCTTCTCTTTGGACAATTCTCTGCCATCGCTGTGCTCCAGTTGTGAATTATTGACAAAATGAAGCTTCCAATTTTGATTATGAAATTAAATTTTTAGATCAAAATTTATAATTTAAACATTTATTATATTTCTGGTAAATGGATGAAATTAATGCATACGTATGTTTTACTTGTAACTAAAACAAGGAGGATAATATTGACAGTTTTATAATGAAAATGGGATTTTAATATTAAGGCATAATACCCAAAATGAATCTTCTCGAGTAACTTGTATTTGTCTTATATTTTGCACTTGGATTAATCACATTTTGATGCCACATAGAAATCCTCAATGCATCGCTTAACACCCTGTGTTAACAGGTCTGTCACGTTATCTCAGATGGTAGCATGCTTTCCTCCTAACTAGGAATCCAGATTATTTGTCTGGGTTGGAATTTTTAATTATAACATTTTCAATCTTCGGACTAGGAGAGATGGTGGCTTGCAATTTATAATCGCTAGCTATTGTGCATCAAATGCCTGGATGAAATCCTAATCAATTCTGCAGTACACATGTTAAGAAATGTGTGGTGCTGTTGATATGGATTTATTTCAATCAGATTGGGGCGTTAAAAATCTGTCATTCTGATTCTTTGGGGGGGCCAGACGTAGGCTATGAGCCAGCACCAAGTTTCATCTTCTCTTGCACCACCCCTACACAACACACAACAAACACAAAAGTCTGCCAAACTTCTCTAATAACACACATATAAATCTCTGTTAGCTCTATAATAATAATTATATAATAATAAGTAATAATAATAAGTATAATAATAATAATAGCATTCTATCTAGCATTAGATAAGGTTAGTATTACGTCGGGTTACCGGGGCGGCCAGTTACGCCCCAGCGTATTGATAGCGTGAAGACCACTATTGTTTAAGTGGTCTTTGGCCCGAGCGGTTGGCCTTGGTTTTGGAGGATGAGTTCCATATTTAAACATGTTAAAAACACAGTAAACGAAAAATAACATTATTTATTAAAATAATGCCAAACATAAAGAAATATTAGATCAACAACATATAACACAATTTATTAAAGTCAGCTGAAATCGCCACATTGTCAAACGTCAAAATATTCAAAATATTAAAGTGCTAAAATTCAGAGAGAGAGAAAACAATCATTTTAAAATATTCAACTTTGTTCGTTATTCTAAGTTCCTTGGACCATTTGGTCCCTTATTTAATTCTAAGTCTGAAAATTACCAAAGAATGATAAAAAGGTTTCATATTACCAATGTAGCTGCCACCGTCCCCCAGCGGGGGGGCCGCGTTCGGTCCGCCGCCCTTCTCCCTTCGGTAAAAAAATCGCGAATATTTATATGATAAATTTTAAGTTTCTAATTGGGGAAATTTGGGTGTGGAAAGTTCATGAACTAGTTGAGACCTTCATCTATGTCAAAATGGAAAGCTTGTTCTACTTTCACTTCGCGCAACTTACTTTATCTTTATCTAATGTGGTCATCTTTCTTGACCAAATAATTCTGGAATCTTTTGACATGGTTTTGATCCAGGATATAGAGATATGCCTTTTTACTAGCGTTTTTTATATTATGTGCATATGAATTAATATGTTTTTCAGTGTGGATCATTTTTCCTTATTTTCTGATATAATACACATGTATATGTGTCTATCCTTTATCGCTTTTTTATATTATGTTGTTATTATGGCAGTTAGGCCCTAGTGTTGGCATAACAGTTAGTTTAATCTTTTGCATATTCATGTAATGGATTTACTTTTTGTTACACTTTACAATATGGTAACGGCCACAGACTTGGTTGCAGAGTTCAAAGACACGTTTCTCTCGGTTCGTGGAATCTCTTGATTACACATTTTATGGTGAAATTCATATATAGTAGTTCGGGTTATGATGTTCCTGTTTCTGGTTCTGTCTTGCCCAATCCCTGTATAACATCTGGCGTCGGAGCTGTAGAACTGTGGATCTATGTCCTGGCATTTTTCTTTCTTTATCTCTCTCTTCCCTTTGCTTGTTGTACTATGTTGTGCTTGGCAGGAGTTTTGTCAACCTAAGATTGCCGATGAAGAAGGTATATTTGCCCAGTTCGTAGACCAGTGTCAATGGAGTGACCAATCGTATTCTTAGTGTTCATTTCAAGAATATGGCTTCGACCGATTCAGTATTTCCGAGGTTGCTGCAGGATAGGTTTTCCCGTATTCGCTCTCTGCCGTAGGTCGTAGATGTTGGCTATTTAATGTGATCTGCCAAAGTAGTGCATGAATTGCAAATAGACCAGATTAACTCAGAATCCAAAGAATATAAAGTACAGTGACTAATATGCATGTGTTCTGGTATGATATATCATTTATTTTATAATAAGAAAAAAACCTTAACTTGTACGTGACATAATGCCAGGTCGAGGATGAGATGTGTTGAAGTCCCTATTATAGGTTTGTGATATACAAACACCAGGCGTATTACACCATCACAGGAGATAAAATTAAATGAATCAAAATGGATGAATATAGAAAAGTGCTTAAATGACATTTTTCGCAGGGGAAAATGGGATTAACCCTAAGAATAGCATGCCCTGGTTCCAAAATTCGTCGAGCAAGAACCCCACATAGATGTGAACTCAGGATCCAGATGTGTAGGGAAAGTGATCAACCACTTACGATTCAGAGCTGCATTCTTGGCTTATTTCAGCTTCTGTCCAATTTTATCATTGGAACATATCATTGCTGTGCAATGAAATCCTTGTATCATTAGGAACCTGAAAAAAATGTATGCGAATTAAATTGTTCTCAGTGTATAACAAATTGTCTTTTGCAATCGAAACCAGTAAATCTTTTGTACAATATGGCAGCTTGTAACGGTGGAAATTAAATCTCCCATTAATTTATGTATAGTTTCTATAATTTATTCTCCTTATAAAATGTATTGAAATGGATTTAAGGTGTTTCTATTAATCCTCAATGATATATTTTATCTTCTGGATATTTGTACTTAGAAACTTGAAACATACATTATTGTAATGTATTGTATAATATAAATGTTCTCTCTTCTACAAATTGAACTATAGAGGAAATTTTAAATTTATCTATTCACTCTACTGTTCTAGTCTGTAGGAATCGTGCTGTCTTGTCATGCAGCAGGTGCGTGTTCAAGTCTCGGTCGGGGAAAGTTTCCTGGTAAGGTTTTTATATCGGGGTTTTTCTTCACCTATAAGACAAAAATCAGGAAACTTTAAGGCCCTAACGGTCCCTGAATATAATGTGGCCATCATCATCAATATTTGCATTAGATTAATTTTAGGATTAAGGACTCTCGTGGTGCTCCACTACCATCACCACCCATCATATCATCGGGGCAGTGTAACCCTGCCTTCCAGGGGCCCCAACTTCAGAAGTGCCAATGCCAGGAGAGAACACTAGAAATGTGAAATTACAACCAGGAGCAATGAATAATAAAAACATATTCTCTGTTCTATTAGATTCTGATTTGGGCAAATTTTAATTGTTTATAACATTATTGTCATTGTAGTCACCATCATCGCATGCCATACACATATTTTAAGCAGAATTGGACAGGTTTCAGGAGTTGATTTTGTGAACATTCAAGTTATTTGCCTTGTGTAGATAGTCCTGTGCTGGATCTGGGTGATGCAGTGTTGCAGAACTATGGGACTTGTACTGGTTGAAGTCCCCATGGGAGAAGAAATATTCTCATGGAATATTGGTTAATATGGAATTGGTGTCCACAAAGCATTGTGACGAATTTGGGTAGCTACAACAAAAAGCAGCTCCAGATTGAGAAAATCAGCAAAAATGACTGATAACCAGACATTCTGACCACATGTCACATACATACTGATAGGATAATACCCACCTCTGTGATTAATACATGTGGATGTGAGGGCAGTAACTGGTTGGTAGGCAAAAAGTGTTCCAGTCCTGTGGTGCCACGGAGTTGGAGGAGATACTGTAAAATTGTATTTGATGGGGAAATTGATCTATAATAATAGCTATATCGAATAACAAACATGGTGTTATTCTATTAGTCTCCTGGATCCCAAGTAAATAAATAAATAAATAAAGCCTGGTAAGTCCCTTTAGGGCAAAGGCCTCCCTGTACAGGGGTTAAATTCTATTGTGAGTGTCACACGGTGAGCTACTCCGTGGTGAGAAGTTGACTTGGATGTAGCACTTGGTTTGTATACACTGTCTGTTCTGTGATTAGTTAATGCACAGTTGGCTCTCCATCGTTCCCCATCTGGCGACTCTGGACCATTGCGCCGCTGCTCGTTCTTTGAAGAGGTCAGCCCATCGTCGTCTTAGTCTTCTGCGCTGTCTCTTGCCTGTGTACGGGTCCCACATGGATTCCAAGTGTAGCTTGATAATATTCTTGTTGGTGGAGTTGAGTTTAGAACATTGTTTTATGTGGGCATTGTCCATGACAGAGTCCTGCTGTTGATATGTGGCGCAATTGGGAGATGGAAGGAATGTGGCCTGCCAAACTAGTCACGACCATAGGCCAATGTCAATATTGCAATGCATTCGTTCCTTAGTTTATTTGTTTTGATCCTATAATTATTTAATCCATTTTGACATTTATTCTTTTTGTATATGTTTAAAAATATGTGTTGTGTTTTGTACTTTATGGATATTTTAGGAGATTGAAAATTCAATAGTGTTTTTAGTGGTAACATTTATTCCCTTTCTTCCAAGAAAATCGGCTTTGTCTCTACATGAGAAAGGATGCACTGGAAGTGAACTTGTATACATTGGTAATTTGTTTGATATAAGTCCTAGTTTCCTTTAAATAGTGTGTGTCTACTATGCTTTTATACATTGTCTTTTTTCAATAAAGTATTTTACTGTAGGGAAATCATAGCTTGGCCATCAATGTTTTCAACTATAGAAAGAAAAAAAGTAATTCGTACTGGCAAACCAAAAAAGCATTGTAAACCCTATTTTAGAATTGCTGTACTTTCTTACTATATATTGCAATGTCTCTTGTACGTTAATTCTTAAGAATACTGAACAATAACGTACGCTACACAAAATGGACAAGAAAAAGATTGGAATTAATATTTTTTGTTAGCTTTTTAAGTTTATTTGTTTATTTTTTTTTTTGCATATTTCCAGAAGTTGGCTATATTAAGTTATTCATATCAACCTTTCATTTAATTTTCAAATATTTTTTCCATAGTTTCTTTAGACAAAAAAAACATGTATTCCTCAAATCGTGAATTGTATACTGTGACAATAGTTTTTGCATTTTTTGTACTATTTCTTTCGTTGTAAATACTAGAGCTAGGAATTTTAGGTGCTGCACCTTATTTATTTTGTCACTACAATGCTCAAAATAGTTTGTCTCGCAAAGAAAAGTGAAACAAATGTCCCTAACTGTGTTTTAGTTGCACCTTTTTGCACTTTTTTTTCAATGCTAGCACTTCTTTGCACCTTTTTTGAGTGCAAGCATATTTTGCACTTTTTCAAACCTTTTTTAGTCTCCTTTTCAGCATTTTATTCCCAAAATAATGTGTGTATATACATATAACATTTCTTCAAAACGTTTTCAGGGGTTGGTAATGATGTGTGGTATCAGTCCACATCACATTATTTGCACTTCATCTTGCTGATGGAAGTTAACTTCTGAAAGGCCTATAACTAATATTTTAAATACATAATTTTAGCACCTGCCAATAGGTACATTTTAATTTTTATCTTAAAACACTGAGTTGTTAAAAAATATATACTTTAACAATTTTCTGGACTTGTTATTTCAGTAACATAATATTCTGGGACTTTTGTTACGCAGACTTTTTAATACATGAGAACATGGGTGAATTTTGTGTCGTTAGTTATTTAATGCAATTGGTTTTGGTACTCTTTAATGATTATTTACATGGGGAATTTGCACCTTTTATTTAAAAAATTGCACCTTTTTTTCCTAAATTAAAGCACCTTTTATTTAAAAAATTGCAACTTTTTTTCCTAAATTAAAGCACCTTTTTTGCACATTTTTCACCAAAATTTTGCATTTAAAGTTCCTAGCTCTAGTAATTACTATAGATTGAAGTTTGTATTAGGTGAACAGAAGAACCACATATATTATTTCTGAGCGCACCATAGCCAAATGGTTAAGGCAAGAGGCTTGGCGCAGAGCTATGGGACTTGCACTGGTTCAAGTCTCCATGGCGGGAAGAAATTTTCTCATGGAATTTTATCGTGAGGAATCTGGAGTTTCAGTGTGTAGCGGCTCCAGGTTGAGAAAACCACCTATAATGGCTGGAGGACCGAACATTCTGACGACATGTGAGCCCTATACTGACAGGATGATCATCTATCTCTCTGATTAACGCATGTAGATGTGAGGTCAACAGCTGGATGGTAGGCTAAGGGACTTCTAGGCCTGTTGCGCCATGGAAAAGGAATATGTATTTCTATGATTATTATTTACATAATTATTTTTTTATTATTTAACCGGTTTCACTCCTTTCTTCGCCTAATTAATGTAATATCATTCTCTTCCACATCTCTATCATTTCAATCTGCATCGTCTATTATTTTTCCCTCATGCTGCTTTAAACATCATCAATTCAAATTATTTTTAGTCAAAGCTGGTCCGAAGGTCAATTAGAAAAGGATGAAGGGAAAGAGATACACCTTGTTTTAAAAAAATCCCAGACTCAGCTGGTCTGGAAGTGGACCCCTTCCCTGGGTAATGTGCACGGGCAGAGTATCTTGTAAGCTGTGGTGAAAGCATTCTTTCTAGGCGAAGGAGACCATGAAATAAAACCCCTGATTCTTCAGATTGGAAGTTCAAGCATCAACCTAGTCCAAGAACTCTACAATATAATTGACAATAATACTACTACAAATACATTATTTCTTAATTTTCTTCAAAATAGACTGTCATTTTCATTTGACATAATATATATTTATTCCTCTTTTATTACTATATGCATTTGCACTAGAATCCTCAATGCCTGTTTTGGAGTAAAAGAAGGGTATAACGCATAAGCCTTCAGAAAAAATAGCAATAGGACTTTTGTTTAGTTAAAGTTAATCCCACACCATGGCTGAATGGTCGAAGTGATCATGCCTTGTAGAGTCCTCATGTGGGAAGAAAGTTTCTCATGGAATTTGACCCAGTGCTCAGTCAATAGGAGTGACTCCAGGTTGAGAAATAATGTTAGGTCTACATGTCAATCCTTGTACTGACTAATTGTTGACTATGACTGTGACTGATACATTTTGGTGTAAGGTGAACAAATAGCTGGTTGTCTTACAAACTTACGGGTAATGTCTTTGTCAAGAATTTGTAACGTAGTGCAAAAGCTACATGTGCATATTACAAACTATATTGTTTTTCTTGTATTATATATTCGACTTCTACTCATTCTGCCAACATACTCTTCATTAATTAATATTCAGAGTGTTACGCCTTGGAAGCTCATTTTAGGGATAAAAGGACCTTTGGAACATGGATTACTTCTAACGTTAACATAGCGTGTGATTTACCTACGGATTTGTTGCTAGCCGAGCGGTATGGCTGATGACTTTATTTGTTGAGGTTAGTTGAGATGAATAAATAAATAATTAAACAACTGTAATATTCTATATTTAAAACTATAAGAACAAATTTAAATATCATTACAAGTAACTAACTTACTTACTCACTGGCACTATCGAACCCTTAGGTTCATGGCCTTGCGGACATAAGCTCTCCATACGTCCCTATCCTGAGATAATGCTTTCCAATCATTCCCTGTATAATCTACTTCCTTCAAATCATAGTTGATGTTATTCTCCCACCTCATTCTTGGTCTACCAACTGGGCGTTTTCCCTCTGGCTTTAACTAACTAGCCTAACTTATTTTATTACCTAATTATTTGGAAGAGAGAGAGAAAATAACTAATTAAAATATCTAGTCCTAGTTATCCTATTTATAACACACAGTATTAGATTAAGATATGAAAGTCACTTTAAGTTAGATTAGGTCATAACATTAGCTATAGTTAGTTTACTAACATGTGTCTTCTGACTCTGTCCAGGTAGAATTGAAGACGATACAATAGTGACTGAGTCAGCATAGCTAGCAAATATTAATGAATATTCTGTAAGTTGGGAATTCTTTTTTTAACCATAATCCATGGATACTTCTACATGTTGCACAATGTTTATATCATATATTTTAGATTATTTTTGTATCTACTTCTACTTGACTTTTTTAGTAGTTGACAGATTCCTCTAAAATTATTATTGTAGAAAAAACATTATTGCATGCAGTGGGATTTGAAGTCAAGATATCTAGTTATACGAACTAGTGCACTAATGAATTGTGCTGACTGGAAATTTCACTTCAGACAGAAATTGTTCTCTTCAAAAATGTTTTTCATCATTTAGTATGAGTGTTTAAATTTACATATAACATCACAATAGCGTTCTTTGTTCAAAGACTCTTTATATATTAATTTCTTCTTTACATTCTACAGCAGTAATTTGTCTCTGTTTTTATTATAAATTTGTCACTTACATCGAAGGACAAATTAATATTTAAGAGAAAAATTAACTCCGAAACTGGGATTTGAACCTAAGATCTTGTTTTCAATACTTGCGCTTTTAATCAATAAGCTATCTAGTCATCCAAGTGAATAGGGAAATTTGCATTTTATAAATATTTTTCTCTATTTTCATGCTGTTTTAAAAATTACAGTAGGTAGTCATTAGCACTAGAATTCCTAAAAAAAATGGCTTTCCTCTGTATGTATGTAGGTAGGTATGTATGTGTGTGAGTGACAGTATAATATATTATGTATCATATCATGATGTTATTTTTATTTTTCCAGGGTACATAAAGGTTGCTCCAAACGTATCTCATTCTATTCCTAGCAAGTGGTTTCACTTAACTTCAGCCCTTTCCCATAATGCCTTTCAGTTTTTCCCTCTCTGTCTTCCTGTTCTCCTTGCTCCTGAGGGTTCCAGTTGAGTGGTATTTTTGGAATGCATTCATTATTGTTAATCTCGCCCTTTACAACTCCTAGCTTTAATTTTGTAGTGATAATGTAAGAGATGCTTTCCTAAAAACATAAACTAACCTAAGATAATGTTCAATAATGTGGTAGCCTGAATCTTAGTTGCTGATCTTTACATTAGATCAGCTTAGATCAACTTACGAGTAATATATAAAAATATGGAATATTCACCTGAAAGGTCCGACTCCTCAACTTAATTAATTATTTAACTGTAGCGCATTCGGGACTTGTCCCATCATCGGCAGGATTCAGAACTGCCGATGATGGGACAAGTCCCGAAAGCGCTACAGTTAAATAATTAAGTGGAGGAGACGGACCTTTCAGGTGAATATTCCATAATTTTATATATTAATTTTGAATAATACCTCAACGGAACACATCATGAATCTTATAAAAGTTGATAGATTAACTTAGATCAAAATCAAAACGAAAACAAGATGAACAACATGGAATGCGGCTGGTTTGTGGTTATCATGTTGTCTGCTGGCTTCTGAAGAAGGTGGCATGGGGACGAAGACTGAGTATATTAACTCCAGAATTTAGTATTTAAGATGTTGTGAAGCGTGTATGAATTTAATATTTCTTCTTCTTCTTCTTCTTCTTCTTCTTCTTCTTCTTCTTCTTAAACTTAATTTGTAGGATTTTCATCCTGTTTATTTCCAAAATCACTCCTCGGAGGAAGACGTACTGGATGTACATTCACTGTCTATCCATCTCTTGGCAGGTCTTCCTCTTGTTCTTCTCCCGTCCATTGGTCTTCTTTAGCTCTTTTTGCAAGCCGGTTTCTTTGATCCGAGGCTTGATCCTTGGAACTGCGAGCAATGTATAAGATACACCTTGAAGTGGGATGCTAGCCCGTTTTCATGGCGGGTTTATTATTCGGGGTTTCCTCCCTAGGCTGATCGCCTTCACCCAGTTCCAGATGGGTTGTCTTGCAGGACTAACGAACCCCATCCGCCCGTTTGTCAATCTACAAGGCAGTAGATGTAGAGTTGCCTCTTCCGTCAGGTACACCGTACCGAAGGACTCCTCCGCTGTATCTGCCGTTGAGGTCTTCGCCGTAACCCTGGCAAGGGGCCCTCACAAGGTACTATCAGCTGGGCAAGCTGAACCAAGGTTTTTTTTACGAGGTGTTACTCCTCCCCCTTACCCTTTTTCAACCTGGCTTGGGACAGACTATGGCGGGTTTGAATTTAATACCATGTTATATAAATAGCCCTGTGCCATAGACGAGTGGTGAAGGTAAGATGCCTTGGTGCAGAGCTATAGGACTTGGGCTGGTTCGAGTCCCCATGGGGGAAGATATTTTCTCATGGTATTTGAACCAGTAGAGGACCTGTGCCCACCCAGGATCGAGTGGAATTTGGGTAGCTGCAACAAGCAGCAGCTCCAGATTGAGAAAACCAGCTATAGTGGCTGGGGATTCGACGTGCTGACCACATACCATCCCTACACTTGCTTCATGATCATCTACCTCTGATTAACACATGTGGATGCAATTCCAGCACCCAGATGGTAGGCCAAGGGCCTTCTAGGCCTTTCTTGCCGTTGAGGTTTTTTTTATATTATATAAATATAATGCAATAATTGGTCCCATGGCTAAAGACTCGCAGTTGTTCTTGGCTCCGCTATGTTTGCTTTACTTTACCTATTTAAGGTATATATTTAAATTGTATTTGTGTATTAATACAAAGCAGTGTTCGCCAAGTGGTTTAAATTCGACCATAAATAACACGTCACTTTTTTATTATTATTAGACATTGTTAGTTTTAAATTGCATTAGACCATAATCATAAAAATACAGGATATATACTTATGTTGGAGTGTAATTGATGATGGGGGTGATAGTATTCTAAATTAGCTCCCAACATCGTGAGGAATTTGGGTAGCTACAATAAGTAGCGGCTCCACGTTAAGAAAACCAGCTGTAGTGGCTGGTGGGCCCGACATGCTGACCATATCTTACTCCTCTTCTGGCAATATTATTGTCTACCTCTGTGATTAACACATCTAAATGTATTACTTCGCTATTGTTTAAATGGAGCTTTCGTGCTGGATTTTAGTGCCTTGCAGTTAAAAATGGCAGATCATTTTTGGACATAGTCTTTGTACATCACACGCTTCAATGTAAGAAATTTAACTCTAGTACCATAGAGATTTTGCATAAAAATTTCATTGCAGTTAAAAACGACAGAAGTAACTGTTTCCATTGTTTATTGACAACACTAAAGCTCGTGAATAAGTACTAAACAAAAAATCAAAACAAAAAAAGTAAGTAAATAAATAAATAAATCGATTGACAAACAGAGGAGAAAATTGTACTTAACTGTTTTGTCTTAAGCATATTTATATATAATTATTACATTAGCTTTGATTATATTACATTACCAATTATTAAAATTATAGGTTAGGAGTGCTAAAGTGCGGAATTGGTTCATTATTTTGCCAGAATATATTTTCTTTCCAGTTACATATAAATATGTTTTAATTTGTATATTTACTTCTATTTGGCACAAACCTAAAGGCACCCGAGATGTGGGCAGACCTAGAAAGAGATGGGCTGAAGTCGGAACGGGTCAACAGACCTAATCCATGAATGAAGATGATGATGACTTCTATTTGGTGTGTTATTTATTTCTTATTAATTTGAGATATCTGTAATATATAAAACATGAAGGTTTCTTGGTCACATTATGTGAAAAGAATAAAAGACTAACAAAAATTGCTATGGAAAGTTATCTGCAAGGTATAATACCATTGGATAGACCAGAACTATGTAAGTAAGACCAGGTGTATCAAGATTTGACAGGAGTAGATTGCTGCTTGGAAGAAGCCGACAACACGGAGATGAGGAGGACGTTTAGAGTGAGGCAAAAAACAGACTTCAGTTTGAAATAGCCTAAAATGGATTGAGGACAATTGCTAGGGCATTTGAAAAGTAATGGCTACAATGTATGACATTATAAAAAAAGCAATTGGGCTGTTTTTGACATTACGAACTTCATATACAGTATCTTGTCAAATTAATAGTATATTTCCAAATCCCTGGCATATGGAGAACTCCATCTGCAGCACCATTTTCTGGAAATCTGTCATCTGATCAATCTAGAGCTTTCTGGATATCAATTATTGATCGTAGAGATTCTTTGATCTTGTGAAAATGTTATAGTCACAAGGGATCATGCCTGGTGAATTTGGTGGATGTTCGAGTACTTGACAATTCCATCTTTTAAATAAATTCTACTGGTCGTCTTTTTTAGAATGGTATTACATACTACATGTGAGAAATGGTGAATATACTTTTAAAAAATAACTATTTCGAGACTTTTAGAGTTACAGATTTATATAACAAACATAGTAAACATAGCCTACTAAAAGATTACAATGGTCACCACTATAATCACTTACTTAAAACAGTGTTGCCATTACAGCAATAAATGCCCTAGTATTTATAAGATTTGTGACTTATGTATAATACTAGTTACTCTACAGGTCTCAGAAATGATTTGATATTGGTAATTATTTCTTAGTTTTTGTTTTGTTGAAAACATTTTAGATGTCCTTCTTCGTTGAAGTTTAATCTCTCACTATATAGGTTAATTTAGATGCACCATGCCAGCCAGGCTGTTGAATGATGCAATCTATTTGAGAGGAATTTTAAACTTTGGATCTCTCACATATTTCCCCCCCCCCCAGGTTTGTCTTTCGACATTCCTGGTTTCTCTCTTGGCATGGCGTACTTGTAACCCACTTCTGAGGTTGGGGCGCCGATGATATGATGGGTGATAATGATGATAATGGTGCGCCAGGAGAGTCCCTAATCCTAAGCTTAACCTACGATAAATATGAATGATGATGATTGCGATGGCCATATGATTTCGGGGACCGTTTGGGCCTAAAAGTTTTCCTGACATTTGTCTTACAGGTGAGGAAAAACCCCGATAAAAAACCTCACCCAGAAAAAGTGTCCCGACCGGGGATCGAACCCGGGCCCGCTGCGTGGCAAGGCAGCACGCTACCCCGAGACCACAGCGGTGAATACGGATCTCAGACATATTTTTCTCTCTATTTATGTTAAGAGAAAAATAGGAGCTAACTGCACTGGGATGATCTCCCAACTCTTCTGTACACTTTAAGAAGTTGGTAACCCAGGACTCATGTTTCACAGTTAGAAAGGTGTTTGTTTCTTGGTATCTTGTAAGAATAGTGTATAATCTTTGTTAAAAAAAGTTATTTCCTGAAAAGTAGCAATTTTGTAGTTATTCTCTGAGGACACAGATGCTTTATGCTTGGTTAATATTTTTATTTTTGCCTTAAGCTATTTTACATTTTTATTGTCATATTCAGTGTATTGAGCACACATTGTTTTAATCTTCAAATTTTCGTCAGCCGGCAATCAAAACCTCATAACTCAAATCAAAAGTAAAATCTGTATTTTTTCATTATTCAATAAGCAAATGCGTGCTGTTAAATTCTTGTAACCCCAAGATGATTGTGCTCTCATCTGATGGTGATTAAAAAAAATCTATTCATTTCCTCAGCTACTAACCTCAGGCCCAAAAAGTCGCATATGACAGGGAGAAATAGTGAGGTTTTGTCCACTCTAATCTCAGGCCCAAGAACTCACATCTTTTGCCTAATAGTTTTCAGAAAGTATCAGGGTGTGAAGCAGTGGGGAACATTTTGAAAACCGGGAATAAGTTGGGAATTTGAAAGCAACCGGAAAATATACGGGAATTTGTGAAGTGATGTGCATCTGTGTTGTATTCAAATAAAAATAGTGACAATCGTTAATCATATTCTTAAAATGTTTAGAGATATTGGCATATTTCTCGGAAAAAAATGTTTATGAAACTATAGCATACGTTGGTGGAGTCAAGCTGCCGCCGGGCCGCTAAAGAAATGCCACTCCATGCTTTTGATGGTAAAATTATTTTTATTGTAGATAAATCTAGTTTTATTCTAGATGTGTTTGAGATGATTTTTTGTTGACCACTTTAATTATATCCCAAGTGTGTTGGAAATAAAATTATTTTTTATTTTTTAGTTTGGTTTTCTAATAAAGCGTGTTGTTTTAGTTTTTAAACTATCATTTATTTGTTAATTTTTAGTTTAATTGATTGTCATAAACCGGAATCCCATGAAAATTTAATTAATTACGATATTTTTAGAGTCTAGGCACGAATATAATTAAACTTTTTTTAAATTATCTAATATTATTATAATATTTTTGAATATTTCAATATAGATTAATATTTACAGTTAATCGTATCCTCCTCATATTTTTTTTGATAAATTACAATGTGGCAAGTTTACAAAATTGTCATTAATATTTTACAGAATAAGATAAAAATGTAGATATATTTATATTCGATACAATTGTAGTATGATCTGAAAGTAATACTCTTCTAAAAAGATCCTTCGGGTCGGATTTGAACCAGCGACCTATGGGTTACTGAAATTATATACCACTACAGTCCACCGCTCTACCAACTGAGCTACCAGAGGATATAATATTAATTTCTTACAACGATGGACTAAAGAGTCGGTAAGTCCGCAACCTATTACATATTACATATTATTTATGAAATTATTGTATTGTCACTGGTCTTCTACAGGTATACAAAGTTTCAAATCGATCCAATGTTTTAAGTGGGTGAAAATCGTGTTGAAAGATTCCGTTACATAGACAGATACAGGTCAAGCTAATATAAAGCGTGTAAAAATAGGATTTATTCTTTTGTGCCATAAAAATAGTCGGGGATTTCATAATTTGGATTTGCTCGACACCCTAACAAAATTAAAAATAAAATAGATTTTGTCTTTAAAATTTTAAAAATCAATCAGTTGTAATATTTATTTTTTCCCCTTGATTTTTTTTTAAATTAGGGAGTTTCAAGGTTTTGATTGCTGGCCGATGTTTTAGTATAAGACATTGCTGGTATTGAACAAATGTTGTAGTTGATACCCACAATAGAAAATTGTTTAATACAACCAATGGCGGAGTAACAAGAAATGAATTGGTTAGACATAATCAGTATCTTGCCTCGCTTTCATGGTTTCTAAGTTCCTCTTATACCTGCCACATATTGTTCTATTAACATCAATGTGCTCTTGTTAATGTTGTCTGTTGACTGATAAAGAATTTGAGCAACAACTGTTTCTAAATGTTAAGATTCAAATAATCAATGTAAATAATAAATAAATGTATGCTGGATGAGTTATTTTAC
>JASPKZ010008842.1:0-52500 GCA_030220185.1 Diploptera punctata | reverse complement strand
TCTACAAATTAACATGTACAGACTGCAATAAATTCTACATTGGGAAAACTAACAGAAGCTTCAACATTAGATTAAAGGAACATTTCAGAGATTTCGTTTACAATGGAGGAAAATCAAGTTACGCAAAACATGTAATTCAAGTTGGACACCATATGCATAACATCGGTAAAACCTTCACAATAGTACATAGAGAAAACATTCCAACAAGAATAAATATACTGGAGGAAATCGCAATCCTAAGAGAAATCAACAGCAACCTGATTCTCAATGAATACACACCTAATCCACACAATCCTCTGTACAAAAATCTCACAACCAAGTCAGTGCTTCAACAAGGGTCAACAAGAACGGACCTAATGCATTCTGCTGATGATGGTACTAGTCCCGAAAGGCCTACAGAGTTTTTAAAAGAAATTAAGTTGAGGAGACAGACCTACAAGGTAACTATATTATAGTTTTTAACCGAACATTATATTATTATTATTGTTACTGTTATTATTATTGTTACTATTATTATTATTACTGTTATTATTATTACTGTTATTATTATTATTATTAATGTTATTATTATTACTGATATTATTATTATTATTACTGTTATTATTATTATTACTGTTATTATTATTACTGTTATTATTATTATTACTGTTATTATTATTATTATTGTTATTATTATTATTACTGTTATTATTATTATTACTGTTATTATTATTATTATTATTACTGTTATTATTATTATTACTGTTATTATTGTTATTATAGTTATTATTGTTGTTATTGTTATTATTGTTATTATTGTTATTATTATTATTATTATTACTCTTATTATTATTATTACTGTTACTGTTATTATTATTATTACTGTTGTTATTATTATTATTATTATTATTATTAGACTGTTATTATTATTATTACTGTTATTATTATTACTGTTATTGTTATTATTATTATTACTGTTATTATTATTATTATTATTATTATTACCGATATTATTATTACTGTCATTATTATTATTATTATTATTATTATTATTATTATTATTATTACTGTCATTATTATTATTACTGTTATTATTATTATTATTTACTTATTATTATTTATATATTACTGTTATTATTATTACTGTTATTATTAATATTATTATTATTATTATTGTTTTTATTAATATTATTGTTATTATTAATATTATTATTATTATTATTATTATTATTATTATTATTATTATTATTATCTGAAGTTTTTCTGAGCAGACAGAGACGCAAGAAGTGCACTTTTGCCAAGTGGGATTCAACGCCCACAGAAGAGTGTTTCTCAGAGGCATGTGACTGTGGTTTCTATGCATATTTGATTTCGTAAAATTGGATTTACCTCATTGAGTAAAAATGCATGGAGGAAATAAAAATTTCGAATGAATTATAATATTAAAAAAATTGTTTTTATTTCAAACATTTTGATGAACAGTATCTACTTTGTGTCTCCTGATGTTATGCCACTGAATACAACTTAATGTGCATTTGTAATTGAAGTTAATATAATTAAAAATGTTGTCTTGTTTGGCTGTAGTAACATTATTAGTGGTGTAGACCGTTGACATAAGAGTTTGATATTAATCTTAGGAAACGTGGCAGTAGGTAAACCAATAATGAGGTAGGATAATTTGAAGAAGGAGAATTATGTAAGAAATGAGTGTAGATCATTAGCTGAGGGTTGGGATGTATGGAGAGGATTATGTTTGGGTTTTATAGAGCCAGTTAGTTATTATAAATTTAGAGAATTTGAAGTATTTTCTTGGCTATATCAAAGCAAGAAAAATAAATTGAATGTTGGGGCCTGGAAAGGTGATGTACAGTTTTTAATTGCTAGATTGTGCATCAGATTTCTGCATTAAGTTGCAAACCTCTCTGCCGTACATATGCTGAGAAGACATGTGTCTTGTTGATAGCTATTTGTCCGTCGATGGGATGTTAAGCCTGGCAGCTCCCTTGATCCTTATCAATAGGAGTAGAGTACGTGGTGGCTCTGGAATTCACCTTGTCATCATCCATCACACAGCACAGTTTACATTACACAAGCACATAAACATACTTTTTTTTCGATGTTTTTATTTAAATTAACATTTTCAAATCCTGGATAGAATGAAATTAAAGAAAGAAAAATTAATGCTTGAACCGGGATTTGATCTCTGGATCTCTCGTTCTCCGTACGAGAATGGTGTAATGGGTAAGACACTTGTACGAAGAACGAGAGGTCTAGGATTCAAATCCCGGTTCAAGCGTTAATTTTTCTTTCTTAAATTAGACATATACGTACACTTAGCCTACACACCTCTCAGTACACAGTACAATAATATATCACAAAGTGGTGTGTTAATAAATAATAAAATAGGTATGGGAACTCAAATAGAATCCATGTATAACTACTTGATAAGAGAAGTAACTAAATTCAGTTAAGAAGTCTGAAATAGAATAGATTGTCAGATGCTAATCAGTGATAGCAATTGATGTTGATTCTTTAGAACTGTTGTGCCAAATATTCATTTGTTTAAGAATTACCTCATATCCTTTTTCTTCTGTACTGTAGTTTCGCAGCTTATCTACATCATCAGTAGCCTCTGGTCGACCGATGTTATGTCGTTTCTTGGCGGTTTTCTTCTTGAAGAAGAAGGATATGAGGTGAGGTAATAAAAACATAAATTTAATTCTTAAATTAAACCTCACAGTGTTCTTTCCCTGTGAAAGTTAAATTCATTTGTTTGTTTATTTGTTTTATTTATTTGTTTATTTGTTTTTGTAACTGTTTTTATTATCTGTTTTGTGTGTGTGTGTTTCTTCGTTTGTATGTATTTTTCTTTGTTTGTATGTATTTTTCTTTGTTTGTATGTATTTTTCTTTGTTTGTGTATATTTTTGTATCTTCTACATGTATGTGTTTTTGTAGATGTTGCCTGTATTTTACTCATGCTTATGTGTTATATAGATACATGTTTTTTTTTTCTATCTGTGTTTTCTACGTGTTTGTAAGTTCTTTATTTTATTTGTTTAAATGTAATTTGAATTATTATTTAGTAAAAAATGGTTGTAGTGGACAATGGTTGTCTGTAGTTCCAATGTCTGCTGATTCAAACCTAGCAGGAAATGATTTTTTGGGTGTAAAAATCCAGATCATGAATTGTGTTATGCAGGAAATGAAACCTTGGACCTCATCTTCCAGATATACTGCATGTAAAAAACATCAAACCTCAATCGCCTAGGAATATAGGATGTAAAAAAAAGACAGTCTGAAATGATAGAGTTCTAAACAAAAATAATTGTTGGTCTTTATATATATACTAGAAGTCCCGGACACGCGTTGCTGTGGCTAAGGTATAAGTTAAATTTTTTAATTAAGTTGCTGTCTTTCAGCCAGATTACTTAAAAACTAATACTTACACACTAAATTAATAATATTGAAAATAAAATAAACACTGAACACACTTAAATTATGAAGTAATCAATATTTGTAATTCAATTGAAATTCGCGTTTGCAACAAAAAGCACAGCCATCTGGAGCTCTCTTTGTTGAATAATAAACCAATCACCTTAGCAAATTATAGCTCGGGACCCAGCTCCGCGTGTCTGAAAGGAATTTGCTGGACTCAGCGGTTAGTACTATGCGAAGCAGAGAAGTGTACCTCCTCCACACTTCCCCCCGCAAACACAGAGCTTGGACCCGAGCTGTACCTAACACCGCCATCTGTTAGAATCGTATGGAACTCACAGATCATTATAACTCTTTGTTAAATAATAAACAAATAATTTGCAATAAAAAATAATGCTACTATAAATTTAGTTATAAACTACACTAGGTCTCAAGTTGGATCAAACTGCACACAGTGTGCAAAATTTTATTAAAACCGGTTAAGTAGTTTAGTCTCGGTTGGGACAAGATTCCTGGAAGAGGTTTTTTGTGGGTTTTTGCTCACCTGTAAGACAAATGTGAGGAAACTTCAAGGCCCAAACAGTCCCGGAACGTCCTGTGACATCATGATCCACATTTGCCTTAGATTAAGTTTGACTAAGACTCTTTTGGCACAACACAAATCATCACCCATCATATCACTGAGGCAGTATAACCCTGCACTCCAGGCGCCCCAACTTCAGTAGTGGGTTACAATTATGCCAATGCCAGGAGAGAACACTAGAAATGTTGAAATGACAATGTGGGGTATTGAATATGAAAAATTATCGTGACGTTGATTATCTCAGTTGTTAAATAAAATCCTAATTTAAGGTATATTGAATTTTAAATAACATTTTAATTTATAATTTTAGATGATGTAGAAATGTATTATATGAACTTCATTAGCGAATTTTGAAATAATAATGCTATTGAGGTTGTTCTCATAAAAACTTTTATTGAAAAATGTTTACAGATCTTCACCTTAAATGACCATAACCAAAATTTATATATATCCTTTAATGCTTTAACAGCCACAATTTTAAAACCAAACTTGGCATATAGCAATTAATTAAAGAAAGTAAGGTTGAGTATGTAAAGTAGCAAAATTGTAGCATTAGGTACAGGAGTTCACCTTAAATGAAAATTTAAAGCTTACTCTAGCAGTTGATTTTTGTTACAATGAAACTCAGTATGTGCCACGAAAATAAACAGTGGTAGGATTCTCCAAAAAATCAGCCAAGTCTGGTCATTATAAGGTCTGAAACCTGATTTTTTAAATTTGAATACAATATTATGTTAATAATGAACATTTTCTATTGTGGGTCTGCACCACAGCAGTTGTAGGAAATAAAATGTAAGTTTCTTTGGTGTTATTTTTTCAGTCGCTATTTTGTTTAATTTTATTTACAAATAAATGTTATACACAGTATTGACACCCGAATGAGCAAGTGTTCGTGCTCGGGCGCAGTTCAGTTAGATGAATAATACAAATAGAATATATATATTTAAAGTTGGGGCCAGTTTCATTTTTACATAAATTATGACACATACAAATAAAAAATAATAATGTATTGGGAATAAGACTTATTCTAACAAAAGAATTAATGGAATGGAGAATGATATACATAAAATAATATAAATCATCTAATGTAATGGATTATAACCAATAATACAGAAGAAAGTAATTAGTTATATATTGATTTATAATAATATAAGCAAAAACAATCGTCATATATATTTGTTTCCTTTAATTAATTTATTTCCCTATATTTACAAATTTACTTATATAACGTAGGCTGGTAACGTGTAGGCATTATAAAAAATAACGACGTTATTTAAAAAATCCTGACCAGGCTCGAACCTGGACCTGCGTCGTCGCAAGAAATCATCTTACCGACTGGTCTACTGAAGCGAACGATACAAATACTGGATCAGAAGTAAGCTCTAATTTACTATTGATTGGTTTAAGAGACCATTACTTGCTTTCAGTCATCTGATAACTCTCTTAACTTAGAGATTCAATGAACGGATTTATTTGTTGAAATTCTTTTAATAACAATTGGTATAAATCTACGATTGGCCCCTTATGCCACCGGATTTAACATCAAAGGAGATAGCACATGTAACAACTTACTAGTGTGAATCGCTCTTAAAAACTTTTAATTTTTCACCATCAAGAGTTGCGCCATAATTTTTTCAAAGGCTGTACATGGTATGTACAGTGGAATTAGTGACCCTTTGAACTTGTGATAGTTGAGCATTTCAGAGTTATAAGTGTATGTTGTCATAGCAATCTATTCAGCTTTGAAGAACAACCAATTAGGAAGTGATTATTCTCTTATCCCATTGGCCACAAACGCAAAATTTCTTGAAATGTTGGAAATTCTTCATAATGCACTTGTACAATTTTAGTTCAAATTGTAGTTCATTGAGTTTTGTTATACTTATAAATGTAAGTATTTTGATAATTAGAAGGCGTATTTGCTGTAATTACTGTTACAAAGTCAATGCACTAAAGGTAGAAAGTTAGGTCTCTGGCGTTTTTAGATAATTGGCATGAGAAATCAGTCCCATTTGTCTTTATCCCCAGACAAGTCTTGTAGTCTCTTGTCCTTTCGGTCGTCCCTAGTGTTTGAGAATGGCCGCTTGTCTTTTCGATCTCCCCTTATCTTTTGGATCGCCTATTGATCTCCCTTTATCTTTTGTATTACCTCTTTTGGATCGCCTCTTTTCGATCTCCCCTTATCTTTTTGGTCGCCTCTTTTTGGTCGCCTCTTTTTGATCGCCTCTTTTTGATCGCCTCTTTTTGATCGCCTCTTTTTGATCGCCTCTTTTTGATCGCCTCTTTTTGATCGCCTCTTTTTGATCGCCTCTTTTTGATCGCCTCTTTTTGATCGCCTCTTTTTGATCGCCTCTTTTTGATCGCCTCTTTTTGATCGCCTCTTTTTGATCGCCTCTTTTTGATCGCCTCTTTTTGATCGCCTCTTTTTGATCGCCTCTTTTTGATCGCCTCTTTTTGATCGCCTCTTTTTGATCGCCTCTTTTTGATCGCCTCTTTTTGATCGCCTCTTTTTGATCGCCTCTTTTTGATCGCCTCTTTTTGATCGCCTCTTTTCGAACTCCCATATATTTCGTATCCCCTCTTTTCTTTTCGATCGCATCTTCTCTATACTTACATTTATTTTTTTCTAATTATCTTCTCTATATTTCTGTTACTTGTCACAATCCGTGCATTTTCTTGTGATATTTAGGATGTTTTCATGTATATTTGAAAGTTATGAACCGAACTAATTTTTTTTTTCTCATTTCGTTAGTTACACGTATTTTAATATGAATATAGTGTTTTTTTTAATATGTAAACATTACATAAATTTGAAATTCAAATAAAATATATAATTAGTGTATCCATGTTATTTCATTTTCACACAGGGGTTTCTGCAAAAGTCATAAATTAATGAAGAGTTGCGTATTAAACATTAACATTACTAACATATTAACATTCACTAACATGTTAACGTAGCATATTAAGATTGATTCATTATATGGGTGGGATTATGTGAATATATGAAAAGAACATGGTATACCGTAATTTTTCTATATAAACATATTACAGTTTTTTTTTCATTCACATCACGATTACCTTTTTAATTCTTATTCCATTTTCTCTCTTTTTTCATCTTGCGTGTTCCATTTGAGTTGGTTTTTTTTCACTTTTCACTTTGTCCTTTCTTACATAGACTATATTTTCAATTTTCGAATTTAACTCTGAAACTTCTTCGTTTAAGACTCTAGTCTGTAATTTGCCACTCCCTTTTCCATTGTGGAATGTGCAGCCCCCTTCTCCACCATGGAATTTGTTGCCCCCTTCTCCACCATGGAATTTGTTGCCCCCTTCACCACTCTGGAATTTGTTGTGCCCGCCCTTCTCCAGTCTGAAATTTTTGTCCCCTTTCCATTCTTGAATTCGTTGTCTCCACTCTGGAATTTGCTGTCCTCCTCTCCATTCTGGAATTTATTGTTCCCCTCTCCACTCTGGAATTTATTGTTCCCCTCTCCACCCTGGAATTTGTTGTCCCCTCTCCACTCTGGAATTTGTTGTCCCCTCTCCACTCGAGATTTGTCGTCCCCTCTCCACTCTGGTATTTGTCGTCCCCTCTCCACTCTGGTATTTGTCGTCCCCTCTCCACTCTGGTATTTGTCGTCCCGTCTCCACTCTGGTAATTTGGTCGTCCCGTCTCCACTCTGGTATTTGTCGTCCCGTCTCCACTCTGGTATTTGTCGTCCCGTCTCCACTCTGGTATTTGTCGTCCCGTCTCCACTCTGGTATTTGTCGTCCCGTCTCCACTCTGGTATTTGTCGTCCCGTCTCCACTCTGGTATTTGTCGTCCCCGTCCTCCACTCTGGTATTTCGTCCCTCTCCACTCTGGTATGTGTCGTCCGTCTCCACTCTGGTATTTGTCGTCCCGTCTCCACTCTGGTATTTGTCGTCCCGTCTCCACTCTGGTATTTGTCGTCCCGTCTCCACTCTGGTATTTGTCGTCCCGTCTCCACTCTGGTATTTGTCGTCCCGTCTCCACTCTGTATTTTCTCCCTCTCCCTCTGGTATTTGTCGTCCCGTCTCCACTCTGGTATTTGTCGTCCCGTCTCCACTCTGGTATTTGTCGTCCCGTCTCCACTCTGAAATTTGTCGTCCCCTCTCCACCCTGAAATTTGTCGTCCCCTCTCCACCCTGAAATTTGTCGTCCCCTCTCCACCCTGAAATTTGTCGTCCCCTCTCCACCCTGAAATTTGTCGTCCCCTCTCCACCCTGAAATTTGTCGTCCCCTCTCCACCCTGAAATTTGTCGTCCCCTCTCCACCCTGAAATTTGTCGTCCCCTCTCCACCCTGAAATTTGTCGTCCCCTCTCCACCCTGAAATTGTCGTCCCCCTCTCCACCCTGAAATTTGTCGTCCCCCTCTCCACCCTGAAATTTGTCGTTCCCCTCTTCCACCCTGAAATTTGTCGGCCCCTCCTCCACCTCTGAAAAATTTGTCGGTCCCTCTCCACCCTGAAATTTGCTCGTCCCCTCCTCCACCCTGAAATTTGTCGTCCCCTCTCCACCCTGAAATTGTCGTTCCCCTCTCCACCACTGACATTTGTCGTCCCCTCTCCACCCTGAAATTTGTCGTTCCCCCACTCTCCACCTGGACATTTGTCGTCCCCTCTCCACCCTGACCATTTTGTCGTCCCCCCTCCACCCTGAAATTTGTCGTCCCCTCTCCCACCCTGAATTTGTCGTCCCCTCTCCACCCTGAAATTTGTCGCCCCTCTCCACACTGAAATTTGTCGTCCCCATCTCCACCCTGAAATTTGTCGTACCCCTCTCCACCCTGAAATTTGTCGTTCCCCTCTCCCACCCTGAAATTTTGTCGTCCCCCTCTCCACCCTGAAATTTGTCGTCCCCTCTCCACCCTGAAATTTGTCGTCCCCTCTCCACCCTGAAATTTGTCGTCCCCTCTCCACCCTGAAATTTGTCGTCCCCTCTCCACCCTGAAATTTGTCGTCCCCTCTCCACCCTGAAATTTGTCGTCCCCTCTCCACCTGAAATTGTCGTCCCCTCTCCACCCTGAAATTGTCGCCCCCCACTGTTCTCTCCATCTCACACTGAATTTCCCTTTGCAAGTTTGAATGTACGCCCCACCTGCCTGCTTGGAATTTTTCTTAAATGCGCCACAGATTTGCAATTATGGGGGGAAAAAATTTGGCTGCCTTGTCGGTAATAACAAATTGCCTTTTTTGAAGGAATGATCAATAGAATAAATATGTGAAAAAAGAAACACAACATAAAAATAAATGTATGATATCGAGTTACAAAAGAAAAGGAACTGTATAATTGCTTTTTTTATGGTGTAGAGTAACTGTAATTAATGTAGTAACATAGTTTTGTGAGTCCACCGCTGTGGACTCGAGGTAGCGTGCTGCCTTCTCACGCAGCGGGCCCGGGTTCGATCCCCGGTCGGGGCAGTTTTTCTGGGTGAGGTTTTTAACGGGGTTTTTCCTCGCCTGTAAGACAAATGTCAGAAAAACTTTAAGGCCCAAACGGTCCCCGAAATCATATGGCCATCATCTTCATCATTATCATCATCACCATCATCCTTCACCGGTGTGGAAAGCAACGGGAAGCTACCACACCTACACAATTCCATAGTAAAGCTGGAAGCATAGCATGAAAATACTATGATTGCAGTGAAGGACCTGCCTTCGGGCAGAATTACTATGGATGGATAGTTTTATGGTACAGGTGACAGCTATTCACTGTACAAGTGGAGCGAGCTTGTTGAGTGTGGCAGTAGATGAGAATGAGGATCGTCACTGAAGAGAGTAAGAAAAACATATATTATAATAATAGGATAATCAAGATTTTACTGTAATTATATAATTTATCTTCTTCTGAAAATTACTTTTTCTGGAAATGCATGATATTATCCATTACAGAGACTCCTGGCGTCCCAACTTTTCTCAAAAAACAAACTGAAAATAATATAAAAGTGTTATTCTCGCAGTTATATAGATGTGAAACTCTTATTTTAAGGGAGGAGAAAAGATTGCGGGTATTTGAGAATAAAGTTGTTAGGAAAATTTTTGGACCAATCAGAGATAAACAGACATGTAAATGGAGAAGACTAGATAACAGTGAGTTACATGTTCTTTATAGGAAACCAGATATAATAAGTTAAGTCTCGTAGACTGAGATGGGTAGGAGATGTGGCATCAATGGGAAATGTAAGGCTGGCATGGAAGATACTTGTAGGAAAAGTTGGTAGAGAAAAATTAGGTAGAGAAAATTAGGTGAGAGAATAATATGAACCATAATTTGTGGGAAGTAGATTGTACAGAGACTGATTGCAAAACATTCTCTAAGGATAGGTGCGTTTAAAGGGCTTATGTCTGCGCGGCCATGAACCTATGGGTTCAACAGTGCCAATCAGTTAGTTATGTATCTGAATAGTTTGTATTACTTTCATGCATATTTTATGTTGAAATAGTCATGAGAAGTGTTCCATATTGGATCAGGTAATATGCTTGCTTGCTTGCTTGCTTGCTTGCTTGCTTGCTTGCTTGCTGAGTAGCAGACTTGATTCGACACCGAGCAGGGTTGAAAATTTTAATTATAAAATTAATTTAATGTAGTTGATTTTTTTTAATTTGGTGTAGTGCAATTTTTAATTGCTAGATTATACAACAGATTCCTGCTTTAAATTGGAAATACCTCTGCAGTATATATGTTGAGAAGGTATGTCATACGTTGAAAACGATTTGTCTATATAATATACTGTTTTGGACTAAACTTTACAACACGTGACGTGATTTTTTTTAATTCCTTCATAAACTGCTGGCAAATTTTATTCTTAGGGTTTAATGTTTTTAATTATTTCCCAACATTTACAACGATTTTTTTTCTGTGATATTTAACTACTTACACGAGGACGTGGCAGTCATATTGATATTAACGAATATTCAATGCAATTACTCAGATGTGTTCCAGAGCAGCCAACATAGAATATTTACTAATTAACTGTACACATATACTTCAGAATTTCATAAGTTACTATATTTTTTTTTTGGGCATTGCATTCTTTCGCAGGTTAGAGGGCTTAAATTGCGTTAGGTTAGCTTAGATTTCAGATTAGTGTTTGAAAGGTTAGAGTACTTAAATTGCATTAGGTTAGCTTTTAGGTTCGTTAAATACTGGATATATGTTGGCTGCATTCCATGATTTCATAGTGTAAACTGCTTTGTGTTTGTTGGTGCATGCGCGTGGTGTATGATTGTAACTTTTTTTGCGTCACATGTTGTAAATTGTTTCCTTTTAATGGACTTTAATGCTTTTTTTAAAAAATGACGATATGGGGTCTTTGGATATATATATTTTTTTTTTTGGTACATAAATTTGTCAGCACGCTTTACTTGAAATGAAGCAAGGAATGATTGTGCATGAAATCTTTATTCTCTGGATTTTTGGTTTGTAGCAGAGTAATGTTCTCCTCTAGCACAATGTAATTTTACTTATTAAAATATTGTATGAAATAATAGAATTAAATAAAAAATGGATCAGTAATCCCGAATACCCTGTCTTCCTTATTAACAGAGATTACCTGATAATATTTTTATCTTGCATTGTTTAAGAGGTTTTTTTACGTACAATGAAACTGTATTTGGGTTATTGCATGCAAAAAAGTATGATGTGAAACATAGTAACTGCAAATTTGTTGAAAATTTTATATTTAACTATGTCATATATTTATGTGATTCATACAAAATCATATTTAAATTAGTTACTGCTAAAGAGGGTTGAATTAATAATTATTTGAGTGCGCGACTTATTTTGAATTTGTTTATAAGGATAATGATCAGAAAAAAGTATTAATGGTATTGTTATATAACTTATGGAACAGATTAATAAGATTCTATATTTAAGGGAAGTAGTTGAAATTGGATTAGAAGATATTTATTAGTTATATGAAACTGAAATTATGAAGTGCACATACATAATGTTTTCATTGGGTTATAAAATATGTATCAGGTGGTCTGTTGTCGGTGCATGATGGAAGCTAGTTTCAACCAGACTGGCAGTTTAAATCCTTGTTATTTCATATTTTAAATTTTTTTTAGAGATTCCATCATGAAAATCACAGTGATATATTAAATAATTATCTTAGAAAAAATACAATAGAGAAATTATTGAGTTTAAAAATACTGATATTTCTTTATTTTACTGTAATGTAATATATAAAAATGAATGTTTGTTTGTTTGTATGTTTGTTCGTACTTTATGCGCGGCCATACCGTTAATCCGATTTTGATGGGTTTTTTTTTTTTTGCAAAATGTTCAGGGGATTCCCGGGAAGAACATAGGCTATAATATAGTTGTGATACTCAACTCCTATACCCTTAAAAATCATTCTTTGTAGTGAAAAACGTAAAAAATAATCCTTTTTTGACGTTTAAATGGCTTACGCTGCCTAAATAATAACTAATATACAAAATTAATGTACACAGAATTGAATATCTCAAAAACCTCTAAAAAAAGTCTTCGACAGCATATGTTTATCTTTTACAGATAACACACAATAGCCATTTTTATGTTTCATTGATGCCAAGGAGATGGGGATAAGTAGATTTTTGTGCAAGCATATGCTGCCATACCATTCATCCAATTGTCATGGGTTTTTTGCAAAATGTTGAGGACTTTTCCGGGAAGATTATAGGTTATAAAGGAGTTTTAATGCTCAAGCCCTTCACCTTTAAAAATCACCTTTTTGTAGTGAAAAACGTGAAAAAAATGTCGCTTTTTGTAAGCTTAAATGGCTTTCGCTGCCTAAACCATAACAAATACACAACATTATTGTACACAGAATTGAATATGTAAAACAATTCTACAGGAAAGTCCGCGACAGCATATGTTTATCTTTTAAGGATAACTCAAAATAACGCATTTTGTATTTCACCTCATTTATGTCAAGTACATCGGGATGCGTAGATTCCCCGGCAAAATATAAATTTATATTTATTTTTGCTTTGACTTATTCAACTAAATGCAAAAACACATTATTATTTATTTAGGTGTAGCAGCGCACGTCGGGTATTATCTAGTTTTGAATATATACTTGATGTGAAAATCTAAAAAAATAACTTGAAATATAAACATTGCTTGTCCATTGGCACAAATTTTACAATATTAGAAGAATAGATTACATGATAACCTTCCAATATATATTTTATCATTAGAGTTAAATCATTGTTATGAAGTTCATATTAGGCCATTTAAGTAATTATTATTATATTAATGTTTTAAAATATTGAAGAAAATGCATAAGTTCACTTCAGAAAATCTCAAAATTTTGTATGGAATAACCCGTTTATTGTATCATTAAATTTCAG
Source organism: Diploptera punctata (assembly GCA_030220185.1). Lineage (NCBI taxonomy): Eukaryota > Metazoa > Arthropoda > Insecta > Blattodea > Blaberidae > Diploptera > Diploptera punctata. The sequence goes on along the minus strand of JASPKZ010008842.1, from coordinate 39,141 downwards.
CATATGTATTGTGTTAGAGTGAATAAATTGTATATATAGTCTGTTAAAGAAGAAATATATTACACCAAAGTTATAAACGTGCAATAACTGAAAGTTATACTAATTGATTGACTAGATGATATGGTATGAATATTTTAGGAGGTTAGTAACGATAATCCCTATTCAAAAAAACACTTTGTCTAAAGTGCATATATTAACTAAATGTATAAATAAATATTAGTAACAGAAAGAAAATCGTAATTACGTTGTTTAAGTGTATAAAAATGTGGTAGTAATATGTAAATATTCTTAATTGTGTGAGGATAGGAATTTGTCAGAAGGGAAAGAACGCAAATAAATAAATCTGGAGGTCATAGGTTAAAGTTCTGATGCAAGTAAGAATTTGTCTGTTAAAAAATGAACTCATGTTCTGTTACAAATTAATTTTCTGTTGAATGTAGTTGCATAGTTATATAGAGATAATATACTGTAATATGGAAAGGAGAGGTGAATTGAGCCCTTGTGTATTAAAATGGGCCATGTCCAGTTTTGCTGCATTTAATGTTCGAAAATACGATCACATTTCTCCATTATTCCACGAATTGTCATGGCTACATCTAAAAGAGAGAAGAAAATGGCACTGTCTAATTCTCGTATTTAAGATCCTACATACCTCGATTCCCAATTATTTATCATCCCGTTTCCAGTATCTATCCTCAAACCATAACTTAAACACAAGATCACAACATAGTCTCTTACTTAATATACCGCAACATAGGACATCACATCACTCCATGTCATATACCATCTCCACTTCTCGCAACTGGAAAACCCTACCACAAGAAATAAGGGGCTGCCGGACATTGGCATCTTTTAAAAGAAATCTAAATTTATATTTGCTCTAAACTGGACTTCATTATTATCCAGTGTAAGATAATATATATATATATATATATATATATATTATATATATATATATATATATTAATTGGTGTTTCCTGTATAATGTATCATATTTATATTATTATTATTATTAGTATTAGTATTATTATTGTTATTACCCTTTAAAATGTTGTTTGTACATGACATTTACATTGCTACATTTATTGTATCTTTAACTGTTTATAATTAGTATAGTGTATATCTATATTTGTCGAATATTTATTTGTATTTGTGCTGGTTGAGTGGAAGAGAGGGCCTTATGGCCTTAACTCTGCCAGAATAAATGAAGTATGATTATTATTATTATTATTATTATTATTATTATTATTATTATTATCATTTACAAGTGAGCAAATATAATGAAAACTGAAGAATATATTATTTATGTTTGTAATTCTATTTTTTAGTTATTACCAAGTATCTATTACAATAAAATACTTGTTCAATGTATGCTATTTATATATATATGTATATATATATATATATATATATATATATATATATGGTCCACCGCTGTGGTTTCGAGGTAGCGTGCTGCCTTGCCATGCAACGGGCCCAGGTTGGATTCCCGGTAGGGACAGGCTCCTGGGTGAGGTTTCTTCGGGGTTTTTCTTCACCTCTAAGACAAATGTCAGGAAGCTTAGGGCCCAACTGTCCTCGAAAATCATCAGGCCATCATCAGCATCCTTATCATTATCACCCTTCACCGGTGAGGTAAGCAACGAAGCTACCACACGTATAATTCCCTAGTAAAACTGGAAAGCACAGCATGAAAATGATTGTAGTGAAAGACGTGCCCTCAGGCAGAATTACTATGCATGGATGGAGATTATATATATATAATTAAACCAGTATATAGAAGAAAGTGCTTTTTTTAACGTGACCTCATGATAATGGGCCACTTTAATGCTGAAGGGCTCAATTGTTGAGTATATTTTTAAAAAATTAAGTACATTAACTTGGATGAATTATTTTTTTTAGAAGTCTAACATTTTTAATGTAATATTGTTTGGAATTTATGTTAACTATAAAATAAAGACACAATGGTATGTAAGTATCGGAATTGCTGGGCTGTTTATGTGAATTATGTATGAATGCACGTAGTTAATGTATGTGTGTACTTGAGGAGAGAACAGTTTATAATGCTGTATTTGGATTTTTTGTATCTCCATGTTTAATATATATATATTGAAACAAGAAGTAGAACTTGTAATGGTTGAAAACAAATTTGACAAATAAAGGTGAAATGTTTTCAACACAGTGTTAAAAGGGCAAAGATTTTTATGATGTAGCATACATTTTCTGTTGAGAGTGACATGTTTCTTAAATATACATAAATCCTTCTTATACAAAAGTAATTGAATTAAAGTGCTTTTTTTATGTCGTATATATGCATATTTGGCCATTTATGTGTGAGAGCATAATGTAGTAATTTATTGATTATATTCATCATATTTTTATTATTTTAATAGGTAAACAAGTTTTGTCATACAATTCCTTTCTTCAATGTTCACTTGAGTTAAATTTTGCAGAAATTTGTTTCTTGTAAAATCTGTCTTCCTGTCCTATTTTGTTTCTTGTAAAATCTGTCTTCCTGTCCTATTTTGTTTGAATTTACAGTATAGACTTGTCCGTTATGTATATACCTTAGCAAATATGTATGTATTGTCTCGTGACAAGAGGTGGTTACTGATATGTAAATAGAATGAAAAATGCGGCACAATATTAAATTCGATACTTTATTTTACCTCTTATTTACATTTTATTCTTGAGACACGCTTTGAAGTGGGTTGGTAGCCTGTTTTTAAGGCAGGATTATTTAGATTATTCCATAGGCAGATTGTCTTCAGCCTGCTCCAGAGCTCTGCCTCGTTTTATTTCGGAGTTGTTTCTCCTAGATGGGTTGCTTTACAGGCCTAAAGAACCCCATGTGCCTGTTTCAAGTAAAGGAGATTTTTTTGAGAAGAACTAATGTTTGAAGTGGGAACTGAACGTGCATCTGTGACTGTGTACGTTGGTATGACCGATGTGCAGGGTTGGAGAACTTGGGTTTAATTCTTGGTTGAAATGTTAATTTTTGTTTTGAAAAAATGACTTTGTCCAGGAATGGAACAAATGGATGTATGGCGATGTAAAGGAAATGGATATTTGGAGGTGATCATGGCAGACACTAGTATATATAAGGTAGGTAATGTCTTTTATTGAAGGGGGGGGGGTTTGGCTGGTTGCAGCGAATGTGGTGTTATATAGGATGTTCTGGAGACTAGGGTTGCTTTTCATAGACGTAATAGGTACCTTTATTGTCGACCGCTGTGGTCTCGAGGTAGCGTACTGCCTTGTCACGCAGGATCCTGGGTTCGATCCCTGGTCGGGGCAGTTTTTCTGGGTGAGGTTTTTATCGGGGTTTTTCCTCACCTGTAAGACAATTGTCAGAAAAACTTTAAGGCCCAAACTGTCCCAGAAATGATGTGGCCATCATCATCATCCGTCTCATCATCCTTCACCGGTGTGGAAAGCAACGGAAAGCTACCACACCTACAATTTCCTAGTAAAGCTGCAAGCATAGCATGAAAATGCCATGATTGCAGTGAAGGACCTGCCTTCGGGCAGAATTACTATGGATAGATATGGTAATTGTTGCACTTCTCGTAGCTTATCTAATAAACTCTTGTAACGAAAGATGCAAGGAGACTTGTCAGTGTATGGTGCCTGGTCTATGCCCAGGTCATGAAAAGTCCAAAGTGATTTATTTTTGTTTGAAGTATTTAGTAATTTTGCACGGAAGAATTGTGAATTTAAGTTGGGTAAGGTGTGTTGTTTGAGGCTATGTCATTTTCAAGCTAGTTAAATTAATAAAAACAGTATAATTATAATCACGATAAATAAGTGAAGAATGAAGTAAAATTAAAATGAAGTAATAAACGCTGAAGAGGTGAACCTCAATTCTGGTCCATCGATTGATTGCTGTTTGTCTAGTTTGTTTCTAGTGTTTTTTTTTCTTCCCTCTCCCGAATTTGTTCTTAGTGTCTTGCACATTCGAATCTACAAGATATATTCCATGCTACACTTTCATATATTAGAAGCCGAGTTAATGTGCTAGGTAAGAGAGGCAGAGTTCCGAGGATCGAATTCCGGGCTTGGCAGAAGTTTTTGTAATAAGAAAAAGGCATAATTTGAAACTTAGAATTTAATGAATATAATACAAGAAGAAGATTCGGATAGCGGTAAGTATCTGGTGTAGTAGCTCAGTTAGTTAGAGCGCTGTGTAAGAGAGGCGTATGTGCGGGGATCGAATCCCGGCGCTACCAAGATATTTTTCTAATTTAAAAAAAAAACTTATAATTTAAAATTGATTTTAAGTGAACGTAATACAAGTGGAAGATTTGGACATAGTCTATTATCTGATCCTAGTAGCTCAGTTAGTTAAAGCAGTAGGTAAGAGAGCCAGACGTCCGCGGATCGAGTCCCGGCGCTGGCAAGAGTTTTTCTAATGAAAAAAAAGATTTAAAATTGAGTGTAAGTGAACGTAATATAGGTGGAAGATTTGGACATAGTCTATTTATCTGATCCTAGTAGCTCAGTTAGTTAGAGCACTAGGTAAGAGAGCCGGACTTCCGCGGATCGAATCCCGGTGCTGGCATAAGTTTTTCTAATTAAAAAGTGATAATTTAGAATTATGTATAAGTAAATGTAAGATAAGAAGAAGATTTGGACGTAATCTTGTATCTGATCTTAGTAGCTCAGTCGGTAGAGTCATGGATTGGAGTTGTAAAGGTTCATGGATCAAGTCCCACTGATGGTAAGTAAAAAAAGAAGTGACTGGAAGTTGTTGTTTGTTTATTAATTTATGTGTTTATGATGTATGTAAAAGTAAATATGTTAACAGTTGTGTGTATAAGTGAACAGCTATCTGTGAAAGAGTGAGAATCTTATAGGGGCATTACAGGCGTCGGCGTATGTAGAAGGATATATGGTAAGAAAAAAACATAAGTGGAAGTATAGAATATGGCATATACATTGATAGTTACGATAAAGATTCTTGGGCAAGGATAGTATACAAGGAAGCATGTAAAGGTAAACAGTTGAATATATGATAATAAAAAAAAGGTTCGTAGGAGTGTGGAATATGGTATGTACAGTGATAAAGATGATACAGATCCTTGTGCAAGCTTAGCATCTGTAAGCATATAAAGATACATAGATAATCATGTATAAAAATAAGAGAGACAGTCATGGGTATACAGGATAGTTGGTTCTAGTATAAAGATAATAAATAGTCTTGTGCAGACATAACAACTTGAGAGTATAGGAGCATAAATATTAAAGATATAGTAAAAAAAAATATATACCTGGGAGTATACAATATGGTGTATAGTTCGATAAAGATGATGAACAGTCTTGTGCAAGCATAGGATCTGTAAGGGGATGAGCACACATAGATGAATATATCATAATAAAAATGGCATCAAGAAGTATTGAGTATGGTATATACTTAGAGAAAGGTGAGAAGCAGCCTTGTGCATACATGGTACCTGTAGGTATGTGTATATGGTTAAAGATGATAAACAGTCTTGTGTAGGGATAGGCCATGTAAGCATACACATAGAAAGATATACAAAAAAAAAAGAATTACATCCAAGTATAGAATAGAGTGTAATCTCGACTAAAGTTAACAAACAGCCGTCTGCAAATGTGCGCGCGAAAAAAACTGGGACTTAAAAAGAAAAAAATATATACTAAGTCCCAGAGCAGAATACATGCCAAAAGCAGGAAAAAATCGGCCAGGGCTTCCGCGCCTCCGGAGAAATGCAAGCAGAAGCAGAAATAGACGAAATGCTGCCAAAGTGCTAACAGAACAGCAAAAATTACACAATGTTCCAAGGAACTCTGCGTATTTTTGCTATTCTGCTAGCACTTTCACAACATTTCGTCTATTTCTGCTTCTGCTTGCATTTCTCCGAAAGACTTCGGAAGCCCTAACCGATTTTCTCCTGCTTTTGGCATGCATTCTGCTCTGGGACTTGTGTACAAGTCGATGGTCTAGAACCATACTCTTTCCCAAGAACATTGTTCTCAACTCATGTTATGCACTGAATGTACCATTTCCACGGGCATTCTGACAATAAAATATGAATTCCATATTTCAATTACCAATGCAATCGGTACTCAAAATATTAAATTCATATTCCATTCTCTCAAGACCCATAGGAACGGGACATTCACCTCATAACATGAATTATAAACAATGCACTTAGAAAATAGTATGATTCTAGACCATCGACATCTATCCATAATTTAGTTGCACTTAATCAACATATGCTATATTTGTACAGTTCCAACAAGTAATTTGAGCACAAAATTGATTACCACACAAATTTACACACAATATGACAAGAACAGTTTAACACGTACACATTATACACAGGCTTTTCTTTCCTATTTCTTCCTATTTTTTATTGTCATGTCAGATAGGTCCAATTCTGTTTGCAAGAGTCAATGTTCTAATGTATTTGTATTGCATATAATACTAATTCGGATGATTATATTATCTGAAGCATTTCTCCATTAACAAAACTTCTAAAAAATATGTCAGTTAAAAACTATTTAAATAACTAATATAACTTCAAAATGACTTTCACTCAAAGAGACTATATTTTATCATATCCATCCATCCATAGTAATTCTGCCCGAAGGCAGGTCTTTCACTGCAATCATAGCATTTTCATGCTATGCTTGCAGCTTTACTAGGGAATTGTAGGTGTGGTAACTTCCCACACCGGTGAAGGATGATGATGAAAACAATAATGGCCATATGATTTCGGGGACCGTTTGAGCCTTTAAGTTTTCCTGACATTTGTCTTACCTCACCCAGAAAAACTGAAAAAACTGCCCCGACCGGGGATCGAACCCGGGCCTGCTGTGTGACAAGGCAGCACGCTACCTTGAAACCACAGCGGTCGACATTTTATCATATAATGCAAATAAACTCAAATATATTTCCATGACATAATGATTAAACAATTTAAAAACCGGTCTATAATTAAAATGAACTAAAAGAACTTCAAATCATAAATAAACATCATTAAATAAACTTTAAGGGATTGAAAATTACTTTAAATATATACGTAAAACTCAATATTAATTACAAAAATACTTCAGATTTATAAACACCGTTCTCTGTCACAGTTACCTACTCTTCAATGATATATACATGTATGTACGTACGTATGTATGTATGTATGTATGTATGTACGTATGAACGTATATATGTATCCATGTCTATATTTAAGTATCTCCTCACGTAATTATGCAGTAACTTTAGTATCCTCTCTTGTAAGTATGTACTAATATAAATATCTAATCAAAATATTTTGTATATGTAAGTATGTATTCACATGAATAAGTGCTGAATGTAATTATGTACATGCAAATATGCAGTTCTGTATGAAGTTAGTCATAAGCATGCATTCCTCCATGTTGCCATGCATGTATCAGTCAATGTTTGTAGTCAGTCAGTCATCTGTAAACTTGGATATATAATTTACACGTCCCTAACTATGTATACATTTACGTATATTAAATAATAGCCTGTGCACAACATGTAACATATTAAACACACAACTTGTCATATCAGTATAACATGTGTAGAACAATTTCATTCTCAAATACAAACTCCAATATATATTTATGCAACTGATAACGTGAACAAACTTCATGTTAAAACCCCAACGTACCACAATGCATAGCTTTTACGAATATTATCCATAACAACACTTATACCCAAATCATGATCCCTAACACATCATTTTACAAACAAACCAAATTACACACTATCACGTAAATTAATACAACCATAAATATACGATAAACATATTCTTCAGAGTAGATTGCATGTGGCACTCTTCTCATCCAAAATTACACAATGCCTGTTATCACAAACACAATAGCTATTGTACAATCAAGGAAAAAAATAAGTGCCTCGTCAAATCTTCATCTTGTATTCTTCATCAAAACTCCTCTCACAAGTAAATACAACTTCACCACACAAAAAAATATATATACATTAATCCTTTCAGGCCCAGCTATCTATTTCTTTCTAAAATAAATTGTTTTTCAAATTTCATACCAAATGGAATATTTTAACCTCCTCAAACATTAACATTCTTGAATAGAAATAAAATCTCTAAAAACAGAGCCATGTATTACAAAACCTATTCTTTTATTTAACCCAACATTTTTATATTACAAATAAATTATAACGATACATTTAATTTTCAATCACATTTACTCTAATATCGACTGGGCTTGAAAAAATTTACTTCATATTAACTCATACATTCAATTCAATTCAATTCAGTACAGTGTAGTAATTCAAACACTATGCTACAAGCCAGAAGTTCGTGGATTCGAGTCCCGGTGGGGTCAGGAGCTTTAAACTGACCCAAACCTTCCAGAGGAACTATGAACCTGGGGTCGACTCACCCTCTAACGGAAATGAGTACCAGACGCTTCTTCTGGAGGTAAAGGCAACCGTCACGTACGGCTGACAACCAGCCTGACATCAGGTACCGATTGTCCACAAAAAGTACGAGCCTTAACCTCCTACGACCCCAAGACCTCCTGAGGCGCGTAGTGGGACCACTTTACCTGTACTTTTAATACTATAATTAAAATATTTCTGCTGGACTTTTAACTTACATCTAATTACTATAATTTATACACTCATGTCATAAATTTAAGTCACCTTATATACCTCGTATTATAGCCAAGTTAGACAACATCTTCATAATCAGCACAAAACACAACCTCTAATAATAAATCTACTTTAATTTAATTTTCTTTCTTTCTTTCATTCATTAACTTTATTTAATTTAACATGATCATTGAATCATTCAATCAATTCGTTATCATAATTTATAAATTTACAACTACCTTACTTGAAACTTAAGTATTCAATTCCACTTTTATTCTTGTATTGTATTGTATTGTATTGTAAGCCTATGTTTTCCCTTTACAGAGATTTAGGCACTCTCCCCCTACAGGGAAGAATTTGAATCACACTAATTTAGTTCCACTTGTTTTCGTATAGATGTCATTTTGAGTGGTACGTGGTCAGCGTTCCGCCTCATACTGACATCTAAGAAACCAAGGTAGTACTAGGACGGGAAAATTCGGTAATTTTTGCTTTCAGGCCTTTTCATTCAGGCTTAAGGATTTTTTACGAGCCTGAAAATCTTCATACTCGGGACCCTCGGCTTAAAGTCCCTCCCGGAGGACTTGCTCCTTGCATTTTTCCGTCCTAAAAAATCAATCGATCCCAGCCGGGTTTGAACTCACGACCCTTGGGACCAGAGGCAAGGAGCATAACCACTAGTCCACCGCATCCGTTCCACTTTTATATTTTCATTGAATTAATCGATATAAATGTTCAAACTTTGAAAAGTAGTACTAATATGAAATGTTAAATCAAATCGCAGCTCGTTAACTTGGCAAAACTATATTTCTATACCTAAAACTGAACATTTCATTTATTTACACCTTCCAAATGCTATCCATTCAAAATTACATTTACTATTTAAAATTATTTCATATTCTCTACAATTTAAGTTTTATAGTTTTAAAATATTATAAACAAAAATAGTCTTCAAAATTCTATCAAACTATCACTATTTTCAAGCTCTTCCCTAACTACTACAAAACACAAAATTCTATCAGTAGAATGCCAATGTCTTATCCCAAGTCAAATGCGGGCCATCAACAACGATAATAGCAAGTTACATGATAGCACCAACTCAATCACATCATTTAAATGAAAAAATATATAAAACAGCGAAAAATAAATTACACAAACTTAGAGATAAAAATTTTAAACAATTATCACATGAAGAAAGATTCTAAATAATATTAACCTCCTTAATAATTAACAGATAAATCTCAAAAATATATTTAATATCAAATTAACGATTTCTTAACTAAATCGTTAAAATTTCATCTAATCTAATCTGATCAATATTCTACATTGGCATTCTTCACATTATCATCATCATCATCACTATTATAATCTTACACCTAAAGATAAACAGAGGGTTCCAGAACAAAAATTTGACAACTTTTATATTACTAAAAAAACTATCAAATGCTTCATTCAGTTTTAATGTATATTACTTATATTTTAAAAAATAAAATTATTTTTTTTAGTTATGAAAGAAATAATGTAACACCTGCACGCTTTAATCTCAATTATTACATTTTATTTTTTTTTCTGTGTTGTCAACTTTTCCAAGAACACCCCTCAATTGTTGATTCTAGAACTCCATTTTCTTGCAAAGTTATTCAATTCAAATAGATCAATCATTTTACATATATCCCACATTTTTTTCTTAACATTACGCTTCATTTCTTTTAATCATCTTAAACTTTTTAAACAATTTTTACATTCTTCAGTTTTAACTTATTTTACTCTATAATACAACAAAAAACCTTTAAAATTAATAAATTTTATTTAACTCTATTCAAATTAAATAACTCTGCAATATTATGTCAACTCTGAAATTATTTTTCATTCCAATTAACACTAAGAATTGTGGAATCAACAATTTAACAAAAGAGTAGAAATATTAAATCATCCATATACCATGTTATATTTTTGTATCATATACTTCAGATGTATTATTATCACTATAATAAATATATATAAGGCAGCCTTCAAACAGTAAATAACTACATTTATAAAATATTTTTATACAGCATATAAATATTTATATATATCAAATGTACATCAATTCACCATCAAGCTTAAATGTACAAATTTATTCATGGCACATAAATTATATAATATCTCCACTCTTTAAACTTACATAATAAAAATAATAAACTTTTATAAGATTCATGATGTGTTCCGTAGAGGTATTATTCAAAATTAAATTATAAAATTACGGAATATTCACCTGAAAGATCCGTCTCCTCAACTTCATTAATTATTTCACTGTAGCGATTTCGGGACTTGTCCCATCATCGACAGGATTCTAAACAGTTTTTCAATCCTGCCGACGATGGGACAACTCCCGAAAGCGCTACAGTTAAATAATTAATTACGTTCAAGAGACGGACCTTTCAGGTGAATATTCCGTAATTTTATATTTTCATTTTGAATAATAAAAATAACCATTGACCCCTCCCACCCTCTCTCCCTCCCTCTCAATCAACAGTTGCATAAACATATTAGAGTTTGCCACTTGTTGGAACTTACAAATATAGCATATGTTGTTAAGTGCAACTAAATTACAGATAGACTCCTGATGAGCAACAGGTTGTAGGAAACACAGTGAGTAGCAGTTCACCAGGACATCAACTCAAGACACTCCTCAGTCATTCACAAGCAGTCACAGCTTTGGGCACAGAATCTCTGTCATAATAATTTAATTACTTTGACACAGCCATTGATATTAACTAATCACTTTTCACACTTGTATGTTATCCCATCGCAGAACTCGTACTAACATATTATCCCCTATATAACATGTTACTTCATTATAAAACACCAAAAATCTTTAATATTTTATCACCTACTACGAAGAAAATAAAATCAATATAAATTCAAAAATATACTCTATCTTTCAATTTTATTATTTACATAAATCCTACAACTTCTTTTTTAAAATTACTTTCATATAAATAACATGATCTACAATATATTCCATAAACTATCCAAAAGATATATAGGCCTATATATATTCGCTCAACCTTACGATTCATGCCCGCACGCACTTACGCTCTCGATACATCCCTATCGTCAACTAATCATTCTCTATAATTCCCTGTTCTATAAATTACTCTAAATCACTACTAATGTTACTTTCATACTTCATTTTTCCCTACATATCATCAATGCCAATTTTCATTAATACCAAATATTAAAACGTATCTTTCTTATCAATATAAACATTCATTACTACATTCTCCATTATCTATCAATAACACTACACACCCTCCTGGTAGCAGACACTTCAAAGCTCCATCCTTTCTAGACGACTACCGTCAGATTTCACCCTTTCTTAACGACCGCCTTCACCCCAAAACTCACCTCCGTTAGACGCTAACGTCAACCCAAAACTATCATACCGCCAGACTACGCGCCACTTTAACCCTTAAATTTGTTATGTATCCTTTTGGATACATCAGTTCGTTCAATTAATTTCATATTTTAAATAAATAAAAAAACCAACAAAAATAAACCACTTTAATGTGTGTCTAATTATACAATATACCTAATAATAAGAGTTATACAAGATTTCGTTTTCACTAGGGTCCGCCACATTAAAATAACTAACAGAAGAAATTTGTGTTTTGCCAATTTAAGGATGACCTTACACCATATAACGCATTCTCTTAACCAACTACGCCACCACGTATCCCTAATATTTTGTCTCAATTCGCAAAAAAAAATATTTTACAACTTCTACACATCATTAATCTTATCCTTCTACATTATATAAACTAGCAACGTTCGAAAACCCCATCGCACTATCCATTCTGATTCTCTCCGCTATCCAGCGATAACAATCATTTCAGACACATTGAACCTGTCCCATGTAGTATTAACCAACATTCCAAACTATCGCATTAGAACTTCCCAAACGCCTACTATATGGCTGTGTCCATAAAATCATTCAAATTAAAAAAAAAAAATCACGTATTGAAGTATTATTCTGGCACTATTACACCATTGCCAACTTGATAACACCTCAACACTTTCACATTCAGTGCCCACAGCATAACACACTTGTAAACAACTGAGCAGCACCTGTAAAACAATGACAAGTTGATGTTGTAAACTGCACTCTATCAGTAGTAATTATCAATTAAAAAAAGGTAAATATGGAAACAAAACAGGTTCAGCATTCTGCACATTCACACACCACCACCACCACACACACATATAATTGTTCATTTCAGTTCTGTATACTTCAAATTTATGTATAGTTAAGGTATTTAATTTTAAATTCACTATTTCAAAAACCCCAACTATGTTTAACAATACTTTTCATCAATCACATAATAAAATTGTACGTAACCACTATCCGTTCTTGCAATTCGCTCCCTTATCATATTACGGGTTCCCCCACTCAAACTTATAGGTCAAGCTTTTACAATCACGTTTTCTTCAATTTTACTTCTTCTACCTAAAAAAAAGTTAATTTCTTATATTTCTTTGGTATTTATAGGCCTAATTCTCTCGACATATAACCTCCCTCTAATCCTCGCTTCGCATAGGACATGTAAACATTCCCACAAAACGGACAATTCTTTAACATGAAAAATTAAAATTATTTCAAATTGCATTTACGTGTTTGCATCTAATAGACCTACTTCCTTATATTTCATTCCTTACCAGTATTGTTGCACTCATTATGCAATCATACAAATATATATTCTAAACCTCATCTAACATCTCAGTCAGGTAACTTAAACGTATTAATAAACATCATCATTATTACTATATTTAAGAAACTTAAAAAAAATTAAAACTCTTAAAAAAACTCCAACTACTAAATAAAAATTTCATTTCGAAATTAATAATAATATTACATATTTTACCCAATTAAGCTTGATGACCTAAACGTACATATACGTACAAATCTTGAATCACAATTTATACAACTTATCGTCCACTATATGATCCCGTATAAACATTATTTACTCTCTAAAATATCTCCTTTCAAATAAAACGTACCTAACTAATATGGCTTATGAAACATTTAAGTACACTACCCGTTCACTAAGGCACTTCATTCGCCTATATCCTACTCAATTCGATTCACTTCATATATCTGATATACACTTCCTTAAAATCCATCCCAATTTTATCCTCCCACCTTTTGTCTACACTATCCTAATTTTTCTTTTCCCCATTTCTTAAAAATAAATTTGAAATATTCCCTTAAAGCAATTGCCCAATTAACTTAAAATCACCTTTCTCGGCATTAAACCATGAAATAAACTCCAAAAATCCCACCCCATAGCCCAGAGGTCAAGGTAAGATGTATTAGCGCAGAGCTACGACACTTGCCCTCGTTCGGGTATCCATATGGAAACAAATTTTCTCATGGAATTTCGGCTACTATGGGACCGGTGCCCACCCAGCATCGTAAGGCATTTCCGTACATACAATAAATAGCGGCTCTAGATTAAAAAAAACAGCTATAACGGCTAGGGAGCCGACATGCTGATCACATGTCACCCCCTACACTGGAAGGATGATCATCTACCTCTGTGAGGCCAATAGCCGACTGTTAGGCGAAGGGCCTTCTATGTCTGTCCCGCCATGGAGTTTACTTTAGAAATCTGTCAACAATTCTAAACATCAAATATTTTATTTTTATGGTATTTTCCCCTAATGCATCATAAATGAACATATTAAAATATATAGAATATTACACACAGCCCTAATAACCTAACACTACATCCACCTTACCGTTTCCAAAATAAATATGTCTTTCATTTTTAAACAAATCAACCATATTTAATTTATATCCCTGAAACCGAACATCGTATCTTAAAGATGTTATATAAAAATATTCATTGCTTCCCCTTTCATAAAATGTTTTCATCTCCTATCTTTAAAACAATTTAACCAACCAAATATTACAACTATCCTATTACTTCATTAATTACTCAGCGATAACATCAAACTATAAATGCTCGATATTTCAAGACAAACTTCTTTTCAGTTTCCTTCACATTTCAACATATATATATATATATATCCACTCCGTCATCTCACAGAACCTAAATGAACTTTTCTGTCACTACAACACTTCAAACTAACAAAATACTATGATGACAAAATCTGAATAATACATTTACACAATCGCTAACCACACACAACAAGCATACACACCTCACATTCCTGCGCGCGCATCCTACACGCATTACACATTACTGTCTACAGCACAACGCACTACAAACAAAGTCCTTAAAACCATAGCCCTTTACAACCTTCTCCACAAATTTATGATTTTTTGTCGCCCTTTCTCTCTTTCATACAAACTTTCCTTCACCATTGCTATCAAATTAACTTCTTCGATTAAACCGCTATATAAACTATTACTCATCGAATACTACACTCATTCACACGTAGTATATGAGACCTGTAAATGAAAAAATAACCCACAAAATCTTTTTACTCGCACAACTGAAATTTAAATCTTATTTCTATCATAAAGGGGTTCTATTTTCTTTCACAACTGATCACAAAGCAATTTGATTATATGAATATTAGCAAGTTTCAAAACAAAACTAAGGCATCAATAATGCAAAAAATGTGTATTTAAAATATATGTAGCTTGACAAGTTTTTGCCCACATCCCTTCAGTCTCTACTTATTTCACTGCTCAACTAATCTCTGAAATCGCTTCTTTCAAACATTCCTTCATATCGCCTCTTTAAATCATCCCTTTTACACCAATAAAATGCATATGCACGCAAGTCTATTCCTATTTCTCGCACAATTAAAAATACATTATATTTCATCAATTACAATTTCTTTTAAATAATTCTTTTAACTCCAAATCACAATTCGTACTAACTGATGAAAACTTCGAAAAATCAGTCACATTATTAATTTAACCGCTTACAACCCCCCTACTACCTCCTCCATTTTATTCCTAATAACAGCCTATTGTGTACTACATCCCAAATAGTTTTATTATTTTCAATTTATTATATTAATTATATTAATTTCTTTTTCAGGAAATGGTTCAACTATAAAAGTTTATAAATGAAAAAATTACAAGCTGGCTCAATAGCTAACTCCAAATATCGAACCCGTAAATTCATGACCGCACCGACTAATATCTCCATACACCACTATCCTCAGCAAATGTTCTCCAATCATCCTCTTTATAATTCCCCTCCCTCAAATTATCCTTAATATAATTCTACCACATAATTCTTTTCATACATACAATAAATACTCTTTCCATGCCTCTCTTTCATTCCCCACAAGTGCCACTGATTCACTACCACAATCTAAATTATTAATTAAAAACTATGTAAATAAAACAACGCCAATTCACTAATTTACTCACTCATTAAATACTCAGACACTTATATTCACTCGATGGATTACTTCATACTATATATCCTTCATTGGCACTGACACCTCCCCCTCCACCGTTTAAAATTTAAATTCAACCTTATGAGACATGTTCTAGTTACAATCCCAATACGGGAATACATTTCCTCATTCAATTTCGACCACTTTCGCACCGATAACCCATCCACCATAATGACAAAATTCAATGCCTACAATAACTGGCGGCTCCGGGTTTAGAAACCAAGCTATAAAGCCTGATCGACCCGACATGTCACCCCTATACTGTCTGAATTATCATCCCTTCTTAACCCATATACATGTGACCCCCACTACCCCGCGGGTAGCCCACTAAAATTCGCACTTTGGTTAAATGACTATCATCCCTATATAGAGGATCATCGCCGCGCGGACATCAACTCTACATACATCCGTAAACTGACATAATTTTTTTCAAATACTCCCTTTATAATACACTTCCCTGAACTTATTTCCAATTTTCGTAACAATATTACTTATTTATTCCATAGAAAAATATACGATAATTCATTCAAATAATAACCGCCTAACTCAATCTACTGCAAACTCACGATTTCAATTAAAATACAAAATAATGACATATCGACAATTGTAGCATTTAAAACATGTAACGTTCACTATTAAGTAGTCACACATTTTATATTTCTCCTTTAAATACCCTCGACAATCAATATTACACGTATCATTTCCGTACGAAATAAAATAAATTTACATTACCGTGTTACGAAGTCTCAAACAACACTGCCAACTGTGTTTTTCAATTCCGCCCTTATTTGCCATGAAATAATCCAATTTCTTAAAAACTTGTACTCATTCATTCATTAACTCATTCATTGAACATGTAAATTAACTACAAACTACCCATCACAATCCATTCGTTAAACAGGGTTGCCAACATTCGATTTACATTACTTTAAAAACGCAAAATACCGGTAACTAAGTATTTTCTTGATACGTACATTATAAAATCAAAACTGCATTAAACACGTCCAATTAAATTCTTTAATACTAAATGTTATTAATATCTTCTAACGTCGCGTTCAATCATTCACTCAATCTCGTAAAAAATAAAGGTATTACAATTTTTTTTTATCATGTAACTAGCTAAAATGACTTTAAAATTTAACTGCACCGACGTAAACAATTGCATTTCTGCATAACCTCAAAGCAACAAAATTGTGAAGGAAAACATTACAATATTCGTTTAACTCACCATAGCAGAGCGACTTAAAGCATCATGCCTTGGTCCAGTGCTACGGGACTTCTGCTGATTCATGTTCCCATAGAGGAACAAATTATATCATGAAATTTTCACCAGCATGGAACCCGTGCCCATCCGGCATAATAACAAAACTACGTACATACAATAACTAGAGGCTCCAGGCTGATAAAACCAATTTTAACGGCTGGGGGCTCTACATCAAAACCACATGCCACCCATATATTAGCGGATGATCACCTATCTGATTAACACGTAACTGTGAGGCCACCAGTCAGATGGTAGACTGAGAACCTTCAATACCTGTCCCGCCTTGAGGTTCCGGTTTTCTAATTTATATTTTATTTAACTGTAGTTTTTAACGCCTCTGATCATTTTCATTACAATTCAAATCTCAGCGCCAAATGATTTAAATATTTTGCTCACAGATATACTTTTTCAAGCTGAAAATCCCATCCAACATATTCGAAGTTCCAACCGTCGAACCTTTGTCAAAATACCTAAAACAGCCACCTGAAAAATACGCATTTTCCTACCACCTACTTTATCACGTACAAAGGCCAAAATACTCAACCAGTGTCCTTTTAAATATCACACTTAACTAACTTCTCCCCTATTTCTCTCCATGTGCAAAATGTTTTCTCTCCCATAATAAACACTATTATAGTCCACTATGCAATGCAGCAACCATTTCAACTCGTTTTGGCTGTACGAACATATCGTATCATGCATTCATTTACTAGATTGCATGACGCGTCGAAAAGAACACACAACGAAAGTGACTTCAAATATTTGGCAACCCTATTTCTCTCACAACTCTCTTCAACACTATAGCTCGGGACCCAGCTCCGTGTGTCTCAAAGGAATTTGCTGTCCCAGCTGACAGTACTATGCGAAGCAGAGAAGTTTACCTCCTCCACTCCCCACACTTCCCCCCGCAAACACACAGAGCTTGGACCCGAACTGTACACAATCGCTCATTCTCATTACGACTACATTCCACACTCACGACACAGAGAAAAAGTTACAACCATTAATCAAATCTTATTTACACACTTTCAAAAATCTCAACTTATATCCCGTACCTAATTTCTTTATATTTATCCTATACTTTCTCAATGTCTAATCCTATCTATTCACCTTGAGACCACAGTCTTTATTTTCCGCAACCAAACTCATCGTATTATGATTATAAAAATAATAAGATCCAGTTCGTTAACCAGTTAAAATCAAACATTTTATTGTTGAATACTGAACATCTGTCTTTCTTACTGCAAGAGTCCGTGTTTCATATCCATGCAATATTTTGTGTGCATCATGATCAAAGTATTTAAGCCCGATTTACATATTTTTATTTTGTATAATAATATGTAAGAAATACGGCATTTTTCTTCCTCTATCCTAAAGTAAAACTTTGTAAATGGTAACTCATTTCTTAAAGTAGATACACCTTCTGTGAAGTGTTGCAAATCTCCGATTTATTGTTAATAATTAATTTAATATTAATAAGCTCTCATCAAATGTTATCTTTTAACACTTATCTATGTTTACCCTCTGGGCGCTACTATATTTTATTTATTTTCAATTTAACATTTTTAGTCGATACAAGAATCCCTGGAGTGTATAAAACCATTCCTGTCTGAGGTCAACCTTTTCTTTATTTCCTTTAAAAAATTATTTTCAAAAATATACATAACATATTTATACAACTCACTACTTTTTTAAATTGCTACACCTAAAAATTAAAAAAAACCTATCCATTTCATTCTATTCCAGTAATATGTAACTTGTTCTTATCCATCGAAGTTCCAACTAAGTAAACCCTATTCATTTTTTTACTGAATACGATAAAAATACATAATCCTGATTTCAAAACACATAAAATTAATATTTTCTCCGATTATTAATTTCAATTTTTTATTTATATATTCACTATCGAAAATACAATTCGTTGTAACTTTTCCTCGCTCTGTCTCACACACACACACACACACACATTATATAGGATATATATATATATATATTCATGTATCTACATTACAAATATACAAAATATATGAAAAGAGAATTTATGTAGCATTAAAAAGAATTAAATTGTTACTAATTTCATCGTATAGTTCAGTTGTTTAATTTGTAAGGTAATCCTAATATTGTATTCTTCTGCTTTGTTCCATATTTTTAGTAAACATTGATGTATTGATAAGGACTCAATAGTACGTACGGTTTCCTATACGGACTATCCATTTGTAAAAACTGTTTTCAATTCTACTCTTTACCCTAATAACACCTTCATATTTACCACAACACTGCCACTACCGAACACATACAGTAGATTTATGGCTGCGTGGACATAAGCTCTGTATACATCCCTATAATGAAGTAATGTTTCCAATCATCCCCTGTATTGTCTACTTCCCTCAAAACATTTTTCATTTTCTTCTCCCACTTCATTCTTCGTCGTATTCTAACCTCTGGTTTTCCTACAATAACTTTCCTTGCCCTTCTTCCATTTCCCATTTCTACCAAATGCCCTGCTCATTGCAGTCTACAAGCCTTAACTATTATTATCTCTGGTTTCCTATAAATGACATGTAGCTCACTCTTCAATAGTCTTCTCCATTCGCCTGTCTGTTAAAATTGTATTACTAGCAACTAACTCGCTCATTACCACTATCGAACCCATAGATCCATGGCCGCGCGGACATAAGCTCTCCATACATCCCTATACTGAGCTTATATTTTCCAATTATACCCTGTATAATTTAATTCCCTTAAATCATCGATGTCATTCTCCCACCTCATTCTTGGTCTACAAACTGGGCGTTTTTCCTCTGGATTTCCTACAAGAAGCTTGCATGCACCTCTTTCATCCCCCATACGTGCCACATGTCCTGGCCATAGCAGTCTACGAGACTTATTATATATGGCTTTAAACATAATTTAATTGTATCATTATTACCCCGCCCCCATCTTAAAACTGGTCGTATTCTAACAGTAGCCATCCTTCCCTCCGATTATGGGATTACTGGCTTCATGCACGGCCAAGATCGATGTATTTAACAAAACTACCTCTGTGCATTATTTTGAACGTGAAATAAAACAGTTTATCACATTAAACAATATGAAGCTTGATAAAAAGAGGCCTCTGACAAAACTTTGTTGGTCCTTTACACCCAAATTTCTTATTCATATTCTTTTTACCTGACCTACTTTTCTTCAAATATCACCATACATGCTATTCAAATCACGCCTTGGTGCAGACCCATGAGACTTGCGCTGGTTCGAATCCCCATGGGGGAAAGAAATTATACCATACGATTCCGAGCAGTATGCGACCGGTACCCACCCAACATTGTAAAACATTTTTGTTCCTACAGTAAAAACTACCCCCATGTTTTAAAAAAAGCAATAGCGCCTTGCGACGTGACATCCTGACTACATAAAACCCCTCTAACTGGCTGCATTATCGTTCACCGTAACACATATGCAAAATGACGCGATCAACCGACTGGTAGGCCAACGGCCACCTAGCCCTGTCACACTATCGAATTATGTTTTTTTTTCCCCTAAACGCTTATTTATAAACTATTCAACGTCTAGGTAATAATTAATTTCTAATCTTACATTCTACGAAATTCGCTGGCACTATCGAACTCGGAAATTCACGAATGCGCGAAGATACATCCCTATTCTCGGCTATTGTTTTGCAAACATCCTCTGTATGATTCACCTCCATCAAATCTTCGTTAACGTTATTCTCTCACTTCATACCGCTTCTTTATTCTCGCCCTTCTTTATTCTCAAATACTCGTATTATCCCCTCTAAAATAACATGACGTTTCATTCTATATGTAACATAACTGGACGAATAATTTATATATACAATTGCATAACAGCCTAATCTTGAGCTTTAGTCTCTCCTTTGTTAGGATTTAGTAGACCAAGTTAAATTAGTTACACTTACTTATCTACAAATGTCATCAATGGTATGCGATAGACATACCGACCCAATGAGACATCTAGCAGACAACTAACATATTATTAGGACCATTATATCGATGAATTTTGATTTAGAGGCCTCTTTATTCAGACTTAGAGATCTTTTACCAGCTTCAAAATCTTCAGACTCGAGACCCACGGCTTAAAGTCCCTCCCGGAGGACTTCCTCCTCGAATTTTTCCACCCTAAAAATCCATCGACCCCGTTCGGGTTTGAATCTGCGACCCTCGGCAAGAGAGAAGACAGGCTATAAATATATTTAATTAATAAATATGCATTTTCATCAAGTAAACACCAACTCAATTGATTATATTTTTATTATTTCCCAAAATTAATATTTTTAATATGTTATGCAATTTTACTCTTTTACTCTCTACCACGTTCATTTAGACTCCTCCACTTTTTTACGTTTAATAATTTATAAAATGGTCAATTATGAAGAACTTTCAGTTTCTCAACCGGTACAAAAAATGAATAAGGCAATTCGTCAGGCCCACGATTTCAAATCTCGACCATCATAACACAATTCCTAAGTGCTAGGTCAAATCGTAAATAATAATCACGCAAAACAAACTAATACACCCAATTTTATATTTACCAAAGCTAACACAATTTTAAAAAGGCTTACGAATCTCTATAACTAATCTCACCCTTTTAAAATGAAAATAGTAAATATTTATAAATCTCCATATCCCCAGATCAAATTTAGGTCATTTAATCCCTAATCACACGTTTTACTCCCTACCTTATTAAGTAAATAAATAAAATTGTCTCCTGACTTCGGCCGCCTATTAATCCACAGCCTTCTGTTCCATTGCCCAACTCTTTATAAGAAGCACAATTCTACCAACAGCCGCTCACCTACCCTATACGTTTGTCTATCCCTATCACAATATACCGTCTTTTCAATTCCATTTCTTTTAAAATCAAGTTTCTTATCCTAAAGCTTCCATTTCCTATCCTCCAATCACAATTTGACTATACGATCCTACTTTACATCCCACAACACAGTACTTCCCATTTTTCTAATTCCTATATTGCACCTACCTTTTTACTCTGGAATTCCCTACCACAAAACATTTGGGACTGCCGGGGATTATCTTCCTTTAACAGAAATTTAGTTTTTTAATGGTCTTTCACCGGATTAATAGACTGTTTCCCATTTATAACTAAGTCATTCACTGGCACTATCGAACCCGTAGGTTCATGGCAGCGCCGACATAAGCTCTCCATACATCCCTAACTTCGAGCTAATGTTTTACAATCATTCCCTGTATAATCTACTACTTCCCTCAAATCATAGTTAAAGTTATTTCCCATTTATAGCTTCTCTAAATAGATTGACTTGATTAATTTATATTTTGGTTTTATTTGTTTTAATGTTTACTTATAATTAATTATTCTGTGTTACTTTCGTCAGTATTTCATTTATTTCACTGCTTGAATGCAAGAGAAAGTCTTACAGCCTTAAATCTACCAGTTTAAGGTAATATTTACTGTTATAATTAAACATATCCATAAAGCTTTATGTATTCTCATAAATTCTCTTTTCATAACTACGTCTACATAAACACAAAACACACACAAACACACACCCTGAAAGATCTTGAGTTACTCAAGGAAAATTATAAAGCAGCTTCACAATTAAATATTACACTCTCTGAGATGCAATTTCATTATTTCATTTACCGGTACTCATTTTACAAAATTAAAGTTATTATGATTCATGCTAATATACGAGTAATTCCAAATATCATGCGAAGACTTTTGAAAAGTTTCTTACCTATCTTCATCGATCCTACTTAATAAACGCCAAAACTTATGACAAAAATGTATAATCATACATTATGTATGATAAGATTAAATTAAAATGCTCCATACCTCACCTCATATCCAGTCTTCTAATTAGACCGCAGTTTCAAAGTTTTGCCAGCTTCATCTTCAGTAATTTCTCCTTCATTGATACGTCGATCAGAAGAACTACTAGTTATTCAACTCGACATAACATCAGTCGATGAGAAATTACTGAAGATGAGCCGCCAAGGCTTTGAAATCGCGGTCTAATTACAAAACTGGATATGAGGTTAGGTATGAAGCATTGAACTTAATCTTAGATCTTTCCTATAAAAGTTCAATTATGTATTATATCAATTACATTAATTATACATTTTTTTGGAACAAAACTCGACATAAAAAGATGACATTCGTCAACCAGCTAAATCAAAACAATCAACAGCGGGAGTTAATTTCAAGCGAAAATTCTAAAACTTTCTATGGTTCGCAATTTTTCCCAACGATATTACTTACGCTATTCAAATAAACGAGAAAAGTATTCTCTAAAATGTGCTTAATCCTACCATTTGAATTGGGAATTTACCAGAAAGAATACATTTTAAAAATCCCTCCAACGGACACCATACTTGTTTCCCCGCAACGAAACTCATGTAAAATTCGGTTAAGAAAAACAATGTCCAGTTTGTTAATCTGTCAAATTAAACAATTAAGCGTAGAGGTAAAGCTAAAACCTGACGTTGAAGTGAGGATATGTACAAATTTCTACTGGGTACAAATTCTTTTTTCTCATAATCAAATTTCGTACTTACTAAATAGCCTATAATTTAACTATCAAAAGAAATATACAATAAACTAGCAAAATCAGATCATAAATTCAACTCGCTAAGGTCCCTTAGTTTACGAAATTCATGCGTGACGGAATTTAAATAAATTCAAATTATAATATTTCATCATTACTTATGGAGCAGAACTTTGGTCATTAACAACAAAAACAAATAAGTATCTTTTTGGCAACGGAAATGGCTTTTATACTAACGGCAGCAAGAATTTCAAGAAGAGAAAAAATTTGAAACTCAGTTATAAGGGAGAAAATGAAGATTGAAGACACTATTTTAGATTATATTAAAACTCAGCAATTAAGATGATACGGACATGTCCAGCAAATGGAAGACGATCGGCTACCAAAATGTGTTTTGGAATGGAAAGCTGAGGGAAGACGAGGCAGAGGAAGACCTGAAACCTCCTCGGGTCAGGGAATATGTTTACACATGACGGAGAAACATCTACAACCATGAGATTGAATGAACCGACAAAACTGGCTATTAGGAATCGGACGATGTTAAAGACATTAATCAACCGATGATCTATCTATCTATTATTATCATTACCACGTATTAGTAATAATATTATCTTGATTACCGAAGATAAAATAATATACTTAATTTCATTCTGTGATTATTCATAAAATCTGCATGTTGTAATAATTTTTAAATAATTTCACATTGAACTAAAAACACTAAGAGAAGATACACAAACATTTGAGCATCAAATTCATAGATGATTATATTTCGATCTACGATCAACTATATTCCCCATTTACTTGAAAATTTGATATGCTTCTAAAATAATTACCTTTTTACAGTTACATATTTCAGCAACTGTTTTCCCAATTCAACATTCCTTCTACAGTAATTCTACATTTCCTTTTTACAGACAAAATATATTTCAATCACGGACTAATCTTATTATTTAAAATATTAACTCACATACAATCATTTTTGTGTGACATTTTTAAAGTTAATTTCATAAACTCATTTAAAGCTCCTTAGTCCCAATACCGTCCGAATTTTTAAAATTTCCTGCTGACATCTTGGACTTGAGGTCGACATCTCTTGCCCATTGTCTCAAAGATGGGAGTCGTAACCTCCTAATTGTAGAGGGATAACTGTAAATTTTACGACACTATTATCAGTCCACCGGTGTGGTCTCGAGGTAGCGTGCTGCCTTATCACACAGCGGGCCCGGGTTCGATCCCCGGTCGGGGCAGTTTTTTGGATGAGGTTTTTATCGGGTTTTTTCCTCACCTGTAAGACAAATGTCAGGAAAACTTTAAGGCCCGAAATCATATGGCCGCCATCATCATCATCATTATAATTATCATCACCATCCTTCACCGGTGTGCAA
The DNA here is from genome assembly GCA_030220185.1 of Diploptera punctata. Classification (NCBI taxonomy): domain Eukaryota; kingdom Metazoa; phylum Arthropoda; class Insecta; order Blattodea; family Blaberidae; genus Diploptera; species Diploptera punctata. The sequence continues at coordinate 13,891 of JASPKZ010008842.1, read as the reverse complement.
CCAACGCGAAGATACCACACTTACAATTCCCAAGTAAAGCTGCAAGCAAAGCATGAAAATGATATGATTGCAGTGAAGGACCTGTCTTTGGGCAGAATTACTACGGATGGATGAATTGACTATCACTTAGGCTCTACCTCTTTGAACTAATGTTCGCCAATTATTCCCATATAATTAATCTCGATCGAATAGTAGTTGATATTATTCAATCACCCGATTTCTATCAATCCAATTCCCAGTTCCTACAAATTTATAAAAGCATTTTTTTTACTTATGCCCAAAATTTTCTCTAATTCGAAATTTATCAGATACCTAAATTCTTTCCAAAAAGCCAATTCCTTTTTTTAAACATTCTTTTCTAGAAGTCCACGTTTTTTTCCATACAAAAAAGTCCACGCTTTTCCCCGCACCAAACAAAAAACCACGCTTTTCCCCTCCCAAAATAGTCAACGCTTCCCCCCCAAAAAAATCCACATCTTGTTTTCCCTAACAGTCCACGTCTGTTTTTTTACCTAACAGTTTACATATTTTCCCCTAACAGTCCACGTCTGTTTTTTTTTTACCTAACAGTTTACATATTTTCCCCTAACAGTCCACATCTGTTTTTACCTCAAAAGCCCGCTTCTGTTCTCTTTACCAACAGCCCCACTTCCGATTTTCCTCCTAACAGCCCCACTTCCGATTTTCCTCCTAACAGCCCCACTTCCGATTTTCCTCCTAACAGCCCCACTTCCGATTTTCCTCCTAACAGCCCCACTTCCGATTTTCCTCCTAACAGCCCCACTTCCGATTTTCCTCCTAACAGCCCCACTTCCGATTTTCCTCCTAACAGCCCCACTTCCGATTTTCCTCCTAACAGCCCCACTTCCGATTTTCCATCCTAACAGCCCCACTTCCGATTTTCCTCCTAACAGCCCCACTTCCGATTTTCCTCCTAACAGCCCCACTTCCGATTTTCCTCCTAACAGCCCCACTTCCGATTTTTCCTCCTAACAGCCCCACTTCCGATTTTTCCTCCTAACAGCCCCCACTTCCGATTTTCCTCCTAACAGCCCCACTTCCGATTTTCCTCCTAAACAGCCCCACTTCCGATTTTCCTCCTAACAGCCCCACTTCCGATTTTCCTCCTAACAGCCCCCACTTCCGATTTTCCTCCTAACAGCCCACTTCCGATTTTCCTCCTAACAGCCCCCACTTCCGATTTTCCTCCTAACAGCCCCACTTCCGATTTTCCTCCTAACAGCCCCACTTCCGATTTTCCTCCTAACAGCCCCACTTCCGATTTCCTCCTAACAGCCCCACTTCCGATTTTCCTCCTAACAGCCCCACTTCCGATTTTCCTCCTAACAGCCCCACTTCCGATTTTCCTCCTAACAGCCCCACTTCCGATTTTCTCCTAACAGCCCCCCTTCCGATTTTCCTCCTAACAGCCCCACTTCCGATTTTCCTCCTAACAGCCCCACTTCCGATTTTCCTCCTAACAGCCCCACTTCCGATTTTTCCTCCTAACAGCCCCACTTCCGATTTTCCTCCTAACAGCCCCCACTTCCGATTTTCCTCCTAACAGCCCCACTTCTCGATTTTCCTCCTAACAGCCCCACTTCCGATTTTCCTCCTAACAGCCCCACTTCCGATTTTCCTCCTAACAGCCCCACTTCCGATTTTCCTCCTAACAGCCCCACTTCCGATTTTCCTCCTAACAGCCCCACTTCCGATTTTCCTCCTAACAGCCCCACTTCCGATTTTCCTCCTAACAGCCCCACTTCCGATTTTCCTCCTAACAGCCCCACTTCCGATTTTCCTCCTAACAGCCCCACTTCCGATTTTCCTCCTAACAGCCCCACTTCCGATTTTCCTCCTAACAGCCCCACTTCCGATTTTCCTCTAACAGCCCCACTTCCGATTTTTTCCTCCTAAAGCCCCACTTCCGATTTTCCTCCTAACAGCCCCACTTCCGATTTTCCTCCTAACAGCCCCACTTCCGCATTTCCTCCTAACAGCCCCACTTCCGCATTTCCTCCTAACAGCCCCACTTCCGCATTTCCTCCTAACAGCCCCACTTCCGCATTTCCTCCTAACAGCCCCACTTCCGCATTTCCTCCTAACAGCCCCACTTCTGCATTTCCTCCTAACAGCCCCACTTCTGCATTTCCTCCTAACAGCCCCACTTCTGCTTTTCCTCCTAACAGCCCCACTTCTGCTTTTCCTCCTAACAGCCCCACTTCTGCTTTTCCTCCTAACAGCCCCACTTCTGCTTTTCCTCCTAACAGCCCCACTTCTGCTTTTCCTCCTAACAGCCCCACTTCTGCTTTTCCTCCTAACAGCCCCACTTCTGCTTTTCCTCCTAACAGCCCCACTTCTGATTTTCCTCCTAACAGCCCCTTCTGATTTTCCTCCTCAACAGCCCCACTTCTGATTTTCCTCCTAACAGCCCCACTTCTGATTTTCCTCCTAACAGCCCCACTTCTATTTTTCCTCCTAACAGGCCCACCTCCGCTCTTCTTCCCTAACAGGCCCACCTCCGCTCTTCTTCCCTAACAGCCCACCTCAGCTCTTCTCCCCTAACAGTCCACCTCAGCTCTTCACCCCTAACAGTCCACCTCCGCTCTTCACCCCTAACAGTCCACCTCCGCACTTCTCCCCTAACAGTCCACCTCCGCTCTTTTCCCCTAACAGTCCACCTCCGCTCTTTTCCCCTAACAGTCCACCTCCGCTCTTTTCCCCTAACAGTCCACCTCCGCTCTTTTCCCCTAACAGTCCACCTCCGCTCTTCTCCCCTAACAGTCCACCTCCGCTCTTCTCCCCTAACAGTCCACCTCCGCTCTTCTCCCCTAACAGTCCACCTCCGCTCTTCTCCCCTAACAGTCCACCTCCGCTCTTCTCCCCTAACAGTCCACCTCCGCTCTTCTCCCCTAACAGTCCACCTCCGCTCTTCTTCCCTAACAGTCCACCTCCGCTCTTCTTCCCTAACAGTCCACCTCCGCTCTTCTTCCCTAACAGTCCACCTCCGCTCTTCTTCCCTAACAGTCCACCTCCGCTCTTCTTCCCTAACAGTCCACCTCCGCTCTTCTTCCCTAACAGTCCACCTCCGCTCTTCTTCCTAACAGTCCACCTCCGCTCTTCTTCCCTAACAGTCCACCTCCGCTCTTCTTCCCTAACAGTCCACCTCCGCTCTTCTTCCCTAACAGTCCACCTCCGCTCTTCTTCCCTAACAGTCCACCTCCGCTCTTCTTCCCTAAACAGTCCACCTCCGCTCTTCTTCCCTAACAGTCCACCTCCGCTTCTTCTTCCCTAACAGTCCACCTCCGCTCTTCTTCCCTAACAGTCCACCTCCGCTCTTCTTCCCTAACAGTCCACCTCCGCTCTTCTTCCCTAACAGTCCACTTCCGCTCTTCTTCCCTAACAGTCCACTTCCGCTCTTCTTCCCTAACAGTCCACTTCCGCCCTTCTTCCCTAACAGTCCACTTCCGCCCTTCTTCCCTAACAGTCCACTTCCGCCCTTCTTCCCTAACAGTCCACTTCTGCCCTTCTTCCCTAACAGTCCACTTCTGCTCTTCTTCCCCAACAGTCCACTTCTGCTCTTCTTCCCCAACAGTCCACTTCTGCTCTTCTTCCCCAAACAGTCCACTTCTGCTCTTCTTCCCCAACAGTCCACTTCTGCTCTTCTTCCCCAACAGTCCACTTCTGCTCTTCTTCCCCAACAGTCCACTTCTGCTCTTCTTCCCCAACAGTCCACTTCTGCTCTTCTTCCCCAACAGTCCACTTCTGCTCTTCTTCCCCAACAGTCCACTTCTGCTCTTCTTCCCCAACAGTCCACCTTCTGCTCTTCTTCCCCAACAGTCCACTTCTGCTCTTCTTCCCCAACAGTCCACTTCTGCTCTTCTTCCCCAACAGTCCACTTCTGCTCTTCTTCCCCAACAGTCCACTTCTGCTCTTCTTCCCCAACAGTCCACTTCTGCTCTTCTTCCCCAACAGTCCACTTCTGCTCTTCTTCTTCCCCAACAGTCCACTTCTGCTCTTCTTCCCCAACAGTCCACTTCTGCTCTTCTTCCCCAACAGTCCACTTCTGCTCTTCTTCCCCAACAGTCCACTTCTGCTCTTCTTCCCCAACAGTCCACTTCTGCTCTTCTTCCCCAACAGTCCACTTCTGCTCTTCTTCCCTAACAGTTCCACTTCTGCTCTTTTTCCTAACAGTCCACTTCTGCTCTTCTTCCCTAACAGTCCACTTCTGCTCTTCTTCCCTAACAGTCCACTTCTGCTCTTCTTCCCTAACAGTCCACTTCTGCTCTTCTTCCCTAACAGTCCACTTCTGCTCTTCTTCCCTAACAGTCCACTTCTGCTCTTCTTCCCTAACAGTCCACTTCTGCTCTTCTTCCCTAACAGTCCACTTCTGCTCTTCTTCCCTAACAGTCCACTTCTGCTCTTCTTCCCTAACAGTCCACTTCTGCTCTTCTTCCCTAACAGTCCACTTCTGCTCTTCTTCCCTAACAGTCCACTTCTGCTCTTCTTCCCTAACAGTCCACTTCTGCTCTTCTTCCCTAACAGTCCACTTCTGCTTTTCTTCCCTAACAGTCCACTTCTGCTTTTCTTCCCTAACAGTCCACTTCTGCTTTTCTTCCCTAACAGTCCACATCTGCATTTCCCTAACAGTCCACATCTGCTTTTCCCTAACAGTCCACATCTTCTTTTCCCTAACAGTCCACATCTTCTTTTCCCTAACAGTCCACATCTGTTTTTCTCTAACAGTCCACATCTGCTTTTCCCTAACAGCCCACATCTGCTTTTCCCTAACAGTCCACATCTGCTTTTCCCTAACAGTCCACATCTGCTTTTCCCTAACAGTCCACATCTGCTTTTCCCTAACAGTCCACATCTGTTTTTCCCTAACAGTCCACATCTGTTTTTCCCTAACAGTCCACATCTGTTTTTCCCTAACAGTCCACATCTGTTTTTCCCTAACAGTCCACATCTGTTTTTCCCTAACAGTCCACATCTGTTTTTCCCTAACAGTCCACATCTGTTTTTCCCTAACAGTCCACATCTGTTTTTCCCTAACAGTCCACATCTGTTTTTCCCTAACAGTCCACATCTGTTTTTCCCTAACAGTCCACACCTGTTTTTCCTAACAGTCCACACCTGTTTCCTAAAAGTCCACATTTTTATAAAGTGAACATTTTTTTTCAAAATAGTCATCTTTTACCTTAAAATTCAACATTTCTTTCCCTCTAAATGTGTACATTTTTTCGCTACAACTGAATATCGTTTCCCTTAAAAGTGAACATTTTCCCCTAAAATCAACATTCTTCCCTCAAAAGTCATTATTTTCCACCCTGAAAGTCAACTTTTTTTAGTGAACATTTTTAGTCAACTTTTTTTCTAAAAGTCATCAAGATCATCTTTTTCTTAAAAAAGGTGACTTTATTTAAAGTCGACTTCTTTTTTTAGTCAAATTTTTTTCTTCTAAAAGTAAACACGTTTTTTCTTAAAATAACATTTCTAAAGGTCCATTTTTTAGAACTTCAATTTGTCCAAATATCCTAAATGTCCATATTCCTTAAAGCCAATTTTATTATTTTTATAATTTCACGAAAGTCAATATTTTCAAGTGTTCAAAAGTTTTAACATCCAAATTTTTCCTAATATAAATTTTCCAAACTACAAATGTCACGATATTTACATTTGTTTAAGTATAGAATTCTCAAAATGTTACAAACACAAAAATACGTAATTACAAAATCAAAATTTTCAGTAAATAAATTACTTTAAAATGCAATAATAAACTAATCAATATCAATATCTAATTCACGTATATAATTTAGGCCAATAATTCTCACAACATATTGGGAATAATCAAAGCAAATTATATCAGACTTTGCTGCTCAGACATATCTGATACTCCTCAAATGTAAGAAATTGCATCTCATATAAACAAAAACTGCTCAACTCCATTTTCCCTGAATACTCAGTCACTCACAGTAGATGGAACCTCATCTGTCACAAACTCTGGCTTTTATTATTCAACTTCCTAAAATTAATTGCTCAACAAGGTGAAAGCTGCTTCATACCCCTAACCACAATATTCATTTTTTACATAAAAGTTATCTATTTGTAATAAGTTAAGTAATATACCAGTATGTATTAATTTCCTCTAAATTTATTTTACTACATTATCTGCCTTCAAAAACTTTTTCTAATTTTTATTTCCTTAACTTATTTCTTTTTTAAAACTACTTTCTATTTCAAATAAGAAAAATATTTTAATTTCGATTTTTAAAAAATTATTACGCTCTTTATTTTTAATTTCAATTTCTTTTCATTTTTTATTTATTTCAAATTACATTTCAAATAAATAATTTAATTAGATAATATATTTATCTACATTTATCTAAATAAAAAATCGAGGTCCATTTCGTTTTTGAAAGTTTAAATTCATTGTTTACATTTCTATAATGTTTATTATTAATTAATTCACTCTACTCTTCAAAAGTTTTAATTAATATTTTGTTGATATTAATCATTAAAATGTACAATTTCCCTTCGCGCCTAGTTAGTTTTTCAACTGTAGCCCAGGATATAACAACAAAAGATCAGTCTAATGTTGTTCTGTTCCAGGGTCTTTCATGTCCTAACTTATCACTTCTTTTGTAATTCTGTCCCTTTCTATGAATTTATTTACATACTTTTACCAATTTCATGTTGTCTAATTTATTTTACTCTAACGTTGAACCTATATATTTGTTCAATATGTAATTTTTGGATATTTTCAAAATTGTTAATTAACTAATTAATTAATTTTCTTTAAAATGTTCATCCATTTAAGCACGTTTCACCAAACGTTCAGACAATGAAGTGAAAGTATGTACTCTTCCTTAAATAACTTCCAACTTTAACTGAATAAAAATTAATTATGTGTAATTGTTAAATTTGTTGATTCAAGCATAAAATCAACCACATAATATTTTTATATTACAAAATGAAATATTAAAATATTGCATCAATAATATATGCAATAAAAAATTAATTATATCCAATAAAAATCAAAATTTCATTTAGTAATTGAATTGAACACTGGATATTTTAACAAATGCTAATTACCATTACATAGAAAAATATATTTAAAATATTAAAAATATAAAAAAGAAATATCAAAAAACGAAAAGGGCATAAAATATTTTTTAAAAATTTACAAATAAAAAATAAAAGTATAATGTAAAAACGAATAAAAATATTTAAAAAGTTTTTTGAATATTGAAAATTATGAAACAAATAAAAAAATTCATAATTATAACATATAAAAATTTAGACAAGCAATGTTTTCATCCATGACTTCCAAACGTTTTCCCATAAATATGAAAAAGATTTTTTGTAAAAATGTATTTCTTCTTCAAACTAGAATATAGGTACCTCTTCCATCGAGAGAGAGAGTAGGATAACAAAACTCCCTGTTAAGGCGGTGTCATACAAAACTATACAACATATTCTCATTAAAAAAAATCACTAACTCTACAATTGCCTCACATTTTCATTTCTACAACAGTTAAAAATATTAAAAACTTTCTTCTTTATATCCAATCCATCAAAAAATAACACTCCTCCCCGTTAATTTTTTTAAACACAATTCCTTTCCGCTTTATAAATCCTACATCCATATCTTTCACTTCATTGTCTTGTAACTTTCACAGCTTTCCCTTCTCTACCTAGCCATTACCTTATAAATAAAGACCTCGCTTATTCAGATTTCAATTCCAGAGGACTCTATTTATAATCATCATTTCTAATTTTTCAGCAAAATAATCTATTTCTGACTTTCTTAAAGTTTTGCCAGGTTTGCACAAGATAAAATTCCACATCACCCATCACCATCTGCAGAATGCTTTCAGGAAAACTGGGAACAAAGGATGCTCATCAGGTACTAGCTACTGACTAGCTACAAAATTCAGTGCCACACGTGCTTCTGTATCGAACTTGATGGAACAAATCACATCACCAAGTTGACAATGTGAGCAACGTGTGCTACCGCCACACTGGATGTCTGTCTACTCTACATTACATATTCAACTCACTACCTGTTAGTCAACTTAACCTATATGTAAATTGTAATGAAGCCCTGTTAAGTTGTTTCTGAACAAACATTCCATATTTCTGTTTCATTCCTTGAAAAAAGAAAGTAATTTCTGCCATTTTTTAAATCGCAATATTAAACCGTTTTTCTTTATTTGAATTCACGTAACAAACTTAAGCCACTTCCTCAAAAATCTTGTATCAAATTCTTAAAACCTATGATATAATATTTTAACACAAAAAGTTGAAAAATTAATTTAACATAAATAGTCTATTAATGCTTTTAACATTACAAAATCTTTTATTAAAGATTTGATTTTGACATTGCTATGCTAATGTACAACAATAACATATTTATCTGCGTGTATATGCATTTATCTATCTATTTACGCATGTATGTATGTATCTTCAGTTATTTCGCATAACACAGAACTAAACAGCATATTTATACTAACTTCAATTGTTATCTAATAAATTTTGAAGAAAAAAAAATTAAAGATAATGATATAGGTTATTGAAATTATATAACTTTCTTTTCATAAATTTTGAACATCTAATACTTATGTAAAACTTACAAATTTTCTGTAATAATTCAGTTTACAAATATAACAAAATTTTGAAAACAAATTTGAAATGTGTAAAATGTTAAATTTCTATCCTTTTAGTAAGTTTGAAAATAAAACTTCAATTTATTCCGCGTTTATCTGTTATTAAAGTTCAACTTTTTTCCAGGAATGTTTTTTCAGAAACCTTAAAAACTAACTTAAATTCTAAATGCTGTCACATTTTTAGGGGACAAAATAATTCAAAGGTTGTAATGAAATCCGTTGAGCCTAATGGGATATCAGTTATTGCTATAATATTGGCATATTTATACGCACTTAGGGTTCGATCCACTAAGCCAGTATCGGGCATAGCAACATATGGAATTTAAATACCGATATATACATAATAAGTAGCAGATCCAGTTTGAAGAAATCTGCTACAACAGCTGTGGGATCTGACATGCTGACCACATGTCATCCCTATACTGGCCTGATGATCATCCACATTTATGATTAACACATGTGGATGTGAGGTCAGCAGTCATCTGATAAGCTAAGATGTTTCTGTAGTGAACTACCTCAGGAACTCAATTACATTTTTTTATGTAAATGACCTAATTTCTCTTCACGCGCTACAACATTATTAATGTTTTGGCCTTCCCAATTTTTGCTTTCAATGTTTTTCCTGTCCTGAGTACAGGTCCTAACCTTTGGTCTGAATCTATTTATGAGTCAGGTTCCTGTAATACCTGAGATTTTAATTTTTTTTTTTTTTTTTTTTTTTTGCATTTCAAATTGTATTGTGTTTTTGGACTGTGCCCGAGCAAACGATACTGCTCATTTGTATATATTGGAAATGTATCTATATATTTACACTATGAATAAATATATAAATAAGTTTAATCTTTATTTTTTTACAGTGTTAGGGACCTAGCCTAACACCTTATCTCCACTGTTTTGGAGGGCCTTACTTTTCTATCAGGATATTCTACTCCCTTGCCCAGTTGGTCCTCATTAAATCAATAATTAGAGGGGGAATATAGGACATTTCTTGGGTTCAAGTAGTAAACACCAACCAGTAAAGTGTTTCTCCCCAGGGTTACATACTCTCTTGTAATTGGCCTACGAATTGGGGTAGTTCATATTAATTTAAATGTAGGTCTGATTCAAGAATAAATTTTCTCGCCTAATTCGAGACTGGATCCAATCTAAAATTGACAGCAATTTCATTTGCTGCAATAAGTAATAGCTCCAGGATGAACAAAGCTGCCATAACACCTGGGAGATAACGTGCCACCACTATACTGGCTGGATAATAACCCACTTCTGCAAATGCACATGTGGATGTGATGGCAGCAGCTAACTGATAGATTTATAGACTTATAGATGTGCCACACCATGATGGTCTTATCCTACAGGGGCATCTATCAACTTTCAACCTATCAGCATCATTAAATATGACAACTACACTTGAGAAAAGAGGACTTCATTGGCAATATAAGGCTAGCAACCTCACGCCAAACAACACGAAAACTAGCAATTACCTTCATCGTGGGCTTCAGCAAATATTATTCAGTTTTATTTTCATAACATGCCATCTCAAATTAATTTTTTTAAAGAATTCATTTTTCAGAGAAATCAAGATTAGATCTAATTTACTTTATTTATAAATGGACTGTATCAAAATTAATGTAGCCATGAACCTATGAGGGACAAATAGCATCTTTCAATGACAGCATTGCTTTATAACTAATAACAATTAAAATTAAATAAATACCAAAAATATATTTGGAATTTTTTAACACTCGATGGTCAGATTCATTAAGACATTCTGGGCTTACTTTAAAAAAACATTTTAAAATGATAAACATTTATAAGCATTTTTAAATATTCATATACATTTTTTAACTTTTTAAAATGTTTATGAAAATTTATAATTCTTTTAAAAAACATATAAAGCAATAAAACAATAAAAAAACAAAAAATATACAATATTTGTACTATATTACTTTAAATGCCCATCACTCTTGCCTTCTAATATAAATCTGATTGCATCGTGTCCCATAACATTACTAGAATTACTTATCAGGGCTTCACTAATGTAAAAAAATAGTCACTCACCAATTTCCATTTTATACTTCTGCTCTTGAATTCTCAAATAAAATATTTCATTCAGAATCTTCTCTTTTCATTTTTAATCAAAATCTTCAATCAACTTCTTCTTCGTTAATATTTTTCAATGAAATAATGACATCTTTATTTTATTACAATAATATTCTTCAGGCAAGTGTATCTTTTTTTTTCTAATTTCTCTACAAATACTATCTTCATATGAATCTTCTACCAGGTTCTTTCCCTTTCTTTCTTTCTTCCTTTTTTCTCCTTCTTTCTCTCTCTATGTCTCTCTTTCTTTCTCTTTTTCTCTTACTTCTTTCTTTATTCATTTATTTTATTTTATCTCTCTCTCTCTTTTTTATTTGTTTATTTATTTATTTACTTCTTTCTTTCTTTTTATTTCTTTATCTTATCCAGTAAATCCATTCTCCATAATTCACGCCCCTCAAACGGATGTAATGGCAACCAGACTCTTCTGACTTCCCCTCTTGTGGCTTCTTCCTCCAACGCTGGAAGGTCTCGCTGCTCCAACGCTGGAAGGTCTTGAAGGGGTCAATGGGAGGACAACATGAACTATCCTAAAAACAGCTATCGTAAATTTATAACTATCAGTTGTCTCTAGCAAACACCTCAAATAAAAATATAAACCCAAAAATTGTGGTTACACATCTACAATCTCTGGTAACATTAAGAATTCAAAAGGTGACATCTGAATCCACAGCAAACATATCTTTACTTTGCTGCAAGATTCTTTCACCTCGCCATTGCAACAATATGTATTGCAGCCTCAAAAACTTTATTTTATAAAGTGTTTTATGCCATTATGAACCCCCTACTCATGGTGCCTGATGAAGCACCAATCCAGGGATGAGATGAAGTTCCTGTTATTAAAAGTCTGTGATATACAGAGACCGGGGCTGTCGCTCCATCATAGGGGTAGATGAAATAAAATGGATGTCAAAAGTGTATTGAGGAATTATTGAATAACATTTTTGGCAGGACAAAATGGGACGAAATCCCAAGAAATACTTTGCCCTGGCTCCCATTTGTCCATCACTTGGAATGACCAAGTAGCAAAACTCGGGAGGCAGAGGTGGAGTGCAAGTGCTAATGACTTTGACCATAATCACCTTTCCCTGTGTAATTATTCCTTCATAAATTCCTAAATTAATACTTGAGCCTCACATTTATAGATTTATTTTGCCCTAATATTAAAATAAATATTTTATATATCTATTTAATTGTTTATTTATCTCTCTATATCTGTTTTCCTATGTATTTATTTTTCAATGTGATATCTTTATCTACCTATGTCACTATCAATCTGAATAATAAAGTTTAATTTCATTACATGAATATAATTCAAAGCTGCACAAAGGACTAAAGTCGTTTCTTAAGAAAAAAAACATAATTGAAACATTCCCTAGTAACAAATCACTAAACAATGTTTAGTGTTAATCTGATAGAAAAACTATTTTTCATATCTATTTCTTTACCTACACCTTCTCCTACTATGGTTAACCTATTTCATCAAGAGCCTGAATTTTTGATTTATAAATAATCTCAGCATATGAAATATTATCTGCCCAAAGAATAAGTTAAATAACCGCCAGTATCTCGACCAATGCAAAGCTACCATAATCATCAATGTTTTATTTAAGGGTTTGAATAAATGGTTGGACAAAATACGTAGTGTCTTAAATAAATTTAATTGAATTAATTACTATTTATTAGGTTTTATAATACTTTAGTGGGAAAGGACAAACTATTATTTATTTTTATATATTATTTAGATACAAAAGTGTACATCAAAATGAATAAAAATTAACAATATTGAATAAAGTTCAAATTAAAAAAAAAGAAACACTTTAAATAATTTTACCAAAATATTTTGACAAATAAATAACAAAGTTAAAGTTTTGTTTTCACAAACAGTGTTTTTTTTTTAACGTAAGAAATTATTTCAGCTGGTTTGTAGGAAATATATCCAAGACAACCAAGTGTCGACATTGGGGAAAAAATAAATAAATTCACCCTACCAACAAAAATAAATAAATGACATATTTTCATTAATATATTATTTCTATATTGTTTTTACGGAATAAACTTTAACAAATTATTTACTTCACAGTATTGTAATTATGTCGGTTTCATTTCTACATTTCCATATTGTATATCCAAGTATTAAAGTTCTTTCACACTTAACTAAACTAGAAGACGTCATGAGCTTTTAAACAGAATGTAAAAAATTCTCAACAATATTACGACGTCTATAGCTTGTAAAACTTCAGGCTCTTGTTCCTATAAAGTGACGTTAAGGGAGGAACCGATGAGCCGATGATTCTGAAATTCTACAGAAAATACAGACACCCAGTGTGGTCAATAAATGAAAATTAACACTCACCGGTAGGAGGCAGTGCTCCAGACATGCTCCAGACATGCACCACCTGAAACAACACAAACACGAAAATTAATCTTTCAACTCTAAGATGGCTGAAATCATCGCCCATATTTTCTAACTGTTCTCATTATTCTCACTACATTACTTTCGTGACAAGACAATAGTATTTTAATCTGAATTGGTGTTTTGACATAAAACTGTTCCATATATTCCTACAAATTTTCGTGCATAACTCTAAAACAATTGAACTGAAATACATAAAACAATTATTCCACCAGTTATAATATATGGGAATCAAGGTATCTTAATTCAAAGGAGGAGAACAAATATTTGAGGGTAAAGTTACTAACAACTCTTTTTGGACCAAGCAGTGACAAAAATACAAATGAATTGACAAAACTACATAATAATGAGGTACATGGTTTTATGGAAAATAACAAAAGTTAAATCTCGTAGACTGCGATGGACAGCACATGGGGAATGAAGGACGGAGAAACTTTTTGTAGAAAAACCAGAGGAAAAAGCATCCAGTAGGTAGGACAGGAAAGAGGTGGCAAAATAATATTAACCATGAATCGAGGAAGGTGAAATATCCAGGGGAGGATTAAAAAACATTAGCTCAGAATAGGGAACACCCAAGTTCAATAATGTCAATTGTGTGTGTGTGTGTGTGTGTGTGTGTGTGTGTGTGTGTGTGTGTGTGTGTGTGTGTGTGTGTGTGTTGTGTGTGTGTTGTTCGTTTGTGTGGTTTTGTGTGTGTGTGGTGTGT
>JASPKZ010008841.1:0-167505 GCA_030220185.1 Diploptera punctata | reverse complement strand
TGAGCTGTAAAACACCAAATAACTTGAGTCAAACAAAACATGATACAGATTAAGGAAAATTTTTTAGAAAAAAAAAAACAATTTGACTATCATGCAGCTATACAAACGTGAAAGCGTTGGACCCAATGTTATAGGAATATAGAGTATGCACAACTGTCAAAACAATCAGGCAACAAATTCGTAAGTTCCGTGTGTTTTAAATTCAAAAAAACAATGAAAAGGCGGGACAGGCACAGAGGCCATTGGCTGCTAATTCACAATCCCAAAGTATATTCAATCACCCAGAGGTGAGTAATCATCTAACAAACCAATAGGGTGACATGTGGTCAGCATGTCGGGATTACTGCCAGCGTGTTATGACTGGTTCTCTCGACCGGCAACCGCTACATATTGTAGCTGTCCAAATTCTTCATGACTTGGGCGGGCACCAAAATCCCATGTGGCCGAAATTCCGTGAGAAAATTATTCTCTCATGGGGCTCGAATCAGTGCTCTCTATGAGGACATATTGGACTCCAAAAACCATTCAGTTATAGCGTGGGAATTCATGCGGTGACGGGAAAACCATTTTTAATTAAGGGTTCGAGGTAAGGTCAAGTAAGCGCGAAGAAAGTGAGAGAAATGCGACTCATAATCGATGTATGCTGTGATCCTCAGAATTCCGGCTAATTTGAGTTATTGTTTATTGTAGTTTAAAAGTAGAATCAATACATCAGCAATTGTTTATAACTACAGCTACTAAGCGATTTCGATATTTGTTTGAAAGTACATGCTCTTGATAAATAACTAACTTATTAAGATGGTCTCATCTGGAAAGCTTAAATTTTTATTTCTGGTCAATCTAGATATCTCAATATTAAATCTCATCAGGTACACTGTAATAAACTCCACTCAGGCCGACAGGCTGAGGGTCTTGGTTTACATACGGGCTGCTGGCCTCAGTCCACATGTGTAATCATTAAAATTTTTATTCGTGGTTCAATCTAGATATCTAAAATTAAATCTTAATCAGGTAAACTGTAATAACGTCCATCCAGGCGCGACAGGCCTAGGGGGGCTCTTGGTTTTACCTACCGGCTGCTGGCCTCACGTCCACATGTTTAATACATTAAAATTTTTATTTAGTGGTTCAATCTAGAATCTAAAATATTAAATCTATCAGGTAAACTGTAATAAACTCCACTCCAGGCGGACAGGCCTGAAAGGCTCTTGTTTTTATTACGGCTGCTGGCCTCACGTCCAATGTGTTATCATTAAAACTTTTATTCAGTGGTTCAATCTAGATATCTAAAAATATTAATCTTACATCAGGTAAACTGTAATCAACTCCACTCCAGGCGGGACAGCCTGAAAGGCTCTTGTTTACATACCGCTGCTGGCTCAGTCCACATGTGTTAATCACAGAGGTAGACGATTTAAGCAGTGTAGGGGTACATGTAGTCAGATGTCGGGTCACCCAGCCGTATAGTTGTTTCTTACCAACTGAGTCGTATATGTAGCTACCCCAATTGCCTCCCGATGCTGGGTGGGCACCTGTCCCATACTGGCCGAAAGCCATGAGAAACTGTCTTGCTCCATGGGGACTCGAACCAGCGCAAGTCCATAGCTCTGCTCCAGGCTTTCTTGCCTTACACGTGGCTATGCGCCGAATAAATTGTAATCATTATTTATTATATATATAATATATATAATGTATTGTGTTATACTTAATTGTAATTTATGTTTCTTTGTGTGTATGTAATGTTAATGTTTTAGTGTATAATGCTATGTGTTATTATTTATTTGTGTATTATTATTGTGTTTTTTATGTAATTGTAAAGTTATTGCTGTTTTGTTGTTTATTTTCTTTACATAGTTACAATTATTACTTATTTGACGGACTTTCAACAGCACGTACGGCTTACTGCCCGTGCGACCCATATTGTAAATAATATTGTAAATATCTTACTTTTTGTTATTAAAGCCTACTACTATTACTATATATATCATATAATCTAAGTAGTAATTTCAAAATAGAGAAGGCACTTTGTTATTTAGTTTTAATGTTTCGTTATATTTTATTTAAAATGGCACATGGTAAGCGAGTAAATTTAATTTAAAAATATTTATTTTACATCGAATTACAGTTAACATCTTGTAGAATTGATTAAAGCATTTGCAGCCCTTTATTAATCTCTGTTACTGAAGCGTTTATCTAGTTTCGTAGTATTTTTTACATTTGTGTAATTTTGCATTTTGAAATTCTAATTAAATTCAGATATGTCAGTCAGTGACAAAATAATGTCAGTCAGTCCAACATCACAATTAGGTTCATACACGCGGTATTAATTAGATTTAGGGTATTTTTTAATTTAAAAATTATCTGAAATGTGCCCTCCAAACGATATTTGGAAAAATGAATTAAGAATTACATTTCAGAGAATGATGTAGTGAAAACGTTAAGCTGCATGTGAGTTGACATTTATGTCAGTCCGTCACACAACTTTGATAGTAATACCTACATTGTTTTTCTATAAGTTGATATGTATTACATTTAATCAGACACTCCTTATATATCACGTAATAACACCTCTAGTTTCAACAATTGTAATATTTATGAGCTAAAGTGTATTTAAATCAGTCAGCCACATTTGAATGATCGATAGTAACTCAATGCAACGAGTGATTTCCATTTATTCGAGGAATTGAAAATCAAGGGCATTTTGTTAGACTTTTTAACGATTACAATAAGTGTTTTGTGACCATCATATTTACAATGTTATTCGAAATATTTATATTTATATAAGCGGCGAGTTTGAAACAATGAGAAACGTTTGTTATGTTTAATTTGTTCATCCACTGAAACCAGATTCTATATTTATGCCAAATAGATTGCAATTTGTGGAGTGTACACAAAAAAAAGTTCATCCGCTGATTCAATCACTCGATCGGGGAACTTCGTGAGCTCGCAAAGCCGTATTCACATCAACCGTTTCAGAATTGTACTGGGTTGTCTGCTGGTAACCAGTGCATACTCAGCAACATTAAAGAGAGAGTTTGTCTTAGGTGTTTCGTGCGTCGAGAGGTTTTACAGACATATTGCGTCGTATCTCACGGGTTCGATGCCCGTTCTACTTTTTTTAATCGAACATTGGATAGCATTTCGCTGTATGTTGGTTCATATTTAGTTTTATATTTGCGTTTTATGGTTTAATGCACAAACAAAAAACATAATAAAAACCTTTCTAATAAGTAAAGAGTTAAAGAGAATAATATCTTCTAAAGTTAAAACTTTAACAAAAACAAAATCAATATCGGAGTTGAATCGTCACATCTTACCGCCCTCTTGGGGAGATTGATGCCAATCAAATTTGTACAGGCACGTGCACGATCGGCTAGAGCATCCAGGGGTCTGAATTGTGCTCATAAAGCCATTCAGGCATTTTAGAGGGATCTCATTTCCATCTTAGCCCAATATTTTCGATTGGATCAAATTGGGTGAAGAGCGAAATTGATTGCCTTCCCTTTAAGAACAAATCAAATTCGCTAAGCACATTCAGAAGCGGCCACATTTCAACAATATCGATAAACAATGTCAGTTTCACAGAGAAAAACAACAGCACAAAATTAAATTTTAGAAGAAATCGAAAATTATCAAGGAGGCCAAGAAACAACATTCTCAACGAAAAATATGCTTAATGAGTAAAACCTCTACAAGGCATAAGTTAATCAATACTAATACAACAAACTCCGAGATGAGGAGGAATCGAAGGTTAAAGTGAAATCAAAAAAATTTGAATGTTGAGGGAGAGCCGGTAGTATACATGGTAAAGTTTATATACGAGTAATTAAATCTTATAACCTCAACGTTCTACAAACACAATTATGAACTTAAAAATATAGATAATTAAATGTGAAATAAATGTATTAATTTCATAAAACGTTTTAATACGAATATCACGAAAAAAACAAAAAAAGCGCGAATGAAGATGCGAACCTTCGACCTCATAAAGAAACAGTGACCGCGTGCTTTACTACTATCTATCCGGAAACGTAGAGAGTCATCAGTCACGCCACATAACACATAGTCCGGACTGCACAATTATGTTAGTTTCCTAGTTGCACCCACGCTGTTGCCGAGTAGGACTAGAAGAATGTGCGTTCAAGAGATGACTCATCGTTTTTCTAAGGGTTGCCCCTAGTTGGGGGAAAATGAAACACACAAAAGTTATATATATAACCAATATGTAGGTATTAATTAATTTCCGAATCTATGATGTAAATGGGCCATTTAAATTAGATTCTTCTGGAACGTAAATAGCTAGGAAATTACACATTTAAGAAAATGCAAACAGTTGGTTCTTGTATTGTGTATATCAATTGCTTAATTTACCGCAAGCGGTACTTGCTTACATTCGTGCATGTATATACAATCTGGGAGCACATGCATCTATGATCTACATTAATATATAAATTGTATATTAAATATTCCTTACAGAGTCAGTCATGCAAAATATTATTTGGCTGTTCAGATGTTGAAAAGAGGAGCTTTCTCAATTGATAAACTTAGTTGAAAATATCGCGGTGAAACAGACCTGATTGGTTGTAAACAAAATTCATTGATAAACGTGATGGTCATTGCACCGATTTGGGGTGTGATTCCCGGCAATGTTACCAAAGGGCCGTTCTGTCAGACAGAGGTGAAGACCTTGAAGTTTCAAGAGATAGATAACGTTGTAATACAGAAACTTCCGGACTAAAAAAACCCTCTGTCGTATCGTCAGGGAGAACACTTCGGTTACGGACAACACTCATTAAGACAACATCATCCGAACATCTCAACAAACGAACCTTGTGATATGGAATAGATATTTGAAAGGGCTTAGGAAAAAAGAGCACACATATAATTCACAAGATGGGGACGAGGCAGGCCTGACAGGCATGACTGATTTATCATAGAGATCTTTACGTTGGCCAGGGCTAAAGTATACGATACTTTACTTCATCCTAATCTTCACTCAGGAATTTTATGTGTTAAAACATTGCCGACCGCGGTTGGAACCGCGAACCTCGAATGCAGGAGTCATGCGTTGTAACCATAGACCGTCACAACCAACATTAATAGCTATTAACGATTTCAAAGAATGATATTGTTTTTGAAGTCATTTTTGAAAAACCTGTACAATCATTTGTCCTATTAGTAGGCACCCAAATCGACAATTACGTTGGATGCGCGCTCTATCAAAAGCTTAGGAGCCGCATTTTTTTTTCGAAATCAACTCACCATACAGCAATTTCGATTTTCGCAACAAAATCTGTATAAGGCATTATATTAAAAACGAGAAAGTATTCTCCAAAGAGCAGCAAAGTGGCAAATAGGGGTGAAATTTTGCCTGCACCCCAAAACTAAAATCGATCATAATAATTCCCCGTGACTATAAACCAAATTGCAAAGATATTACTCCGCCGATCGTTTATAGGGGAAACCGTGTACAACGTTTACCCGCATAAGCACAATTTCTCGGACTAAGCTTTATTCACAGGAAACTTAGTATTTTAGGGAATTAAACACTGAGAAAAAAACATAGATGATACCCAATATAATAGGAACTTCCCCTATTTCATTATGTTATATATATTCATCCGGTAACCTGCAGCTGCGCCGTTTCCGGAACCAAACGTCCTTCCTCTCGCCATCTTTTGAATTCCCCAATCCTTTGATATTCATTAGCTGCTCGTACACCTTCTGTCCAAGTTTCTTCGGTCTTCCTCTTTCCATTGGATCCATTCATAACATTATAGGCACTCTTTGCTCTGGCATTTGACATGGCCATTACACTTAATATTTTCTTTTCATAATGTCTATGATTTATGATATCCGATTCCTCTTGTACACCATACTTTCCCTATTTCTTTATTTCTATTCTATCCATTCTAGATTTTCCAGCTGTGTTCTTAAAACATCCATTTTGACTCAAATTCTTTTCGGCTTCCCTGGCAGGAAGGCCGAATTCGGCATCATATGTTAAAATGTCTGAATTATGGTTTTATAATTGTAGTTTTCTATTTTTGAAAAATGTTTCCCCAAATGAATTAAAGCCTTTATTGCTCGTTTGTCTGAGCGATTCTATTTTAATTTCACTGTGTTATCGCCTGAATGGCTAATTTGTTCCAGTAAGGCATTCAATACTAGGTTTATTCTTCCCAGTGTTGAAATTTATATTTCCATTTCTTCTTCCTATCAGAGATATTTAGTTCTCAAGTTATGTAA
Source organism: Diploptera punctata (assembly GCA_030220185.1). Lineage (NCBI taxonomy): Eukaryota > Metazoa > Arthropoda > Insecta > Blattodea > Blaberidae > Diploptera > Diploptera punctata. The sequence continues at coordinate 161,256 of JASPKZ010008841.1, read as the reverse complement.
GTTTCCATTTTCATATTCTTCTTTTAGTTTTTAGCCATATATTCATAATCATCGGGTCCTGTGCTATTAATACTGGTCATCTGCAAAATGTAGTGAATATACTGTGTATTTGATGGTTTGCCCATTTTTTGAACATTTTTTCCCTCCAGTCCCTTTAGTACTCTTTCGAGATAATTTTGAAAGAGTTGGAGATAAACTGCCATCTGCCTTAAACCTTTTTTAGTAAATCTTCTGTTATATGGTTCCAATTTTATTTCGAACTAGACCTGTATAATGCTTTATAGCTTATACAATTTTTTTGTAAAGTTACAATTGTCTAAATTTCCCAAACATTTTTGAGGAATAGTATCATATCCTTGGTATATCGACACAATGCAAATGTGTATCTCTGTTAGTAGCTCTGGTTTATTATATCTTGTGCTATGCAAAATATTTATTGTGATGACCTACCACTTCTAAAACCAGATTGTTCTTCCATTTCTTATCCTGGATTCTAACAATCATTTTTACTTAAAACGTCCATATATTCTAATTAATGTATTTGTTTATATGGTCTCTTAATTTCACACTTCGCTGTCTCCCTTCTAGATCATGTTATATAGCGACTTTCCACTTCTGGCACTTCTGCATTTACTATTTTATTAAAACAGTACCGAGATCATTTTCAAAAAACTTCTGACTGCCATTTTATCAATCTATAGCAATATTCCTGGCCGGCATTACTACCATTTTATTCTCATTATTTCCTTTTTCCAGTATTTATATCATTTCGTATGTTTGTTTCCATCTCTGATTAAATCGTTATTTCTCCCAAAATTCTTTCGGTCTTACTAAAAGTTTTTGTAATATTTTCCCATTCATGTGTTCCCATTTTGGTTGAGAAGATTCATATCTATTTATGTTCTAATTAAATTTTTTGATATTGAGCAATGCAAGCTTATTTGACACAAGAAAAATAAATGTGGAGGGGTTTGAACCCGGACCTCTGGATTGATTTATCCCAGGCGCTGCCACTTTAATTGCAACTTGATACAGGAGCCATTAGGTGGCAGTGGAGACGAGTTCCCGTACTTCTCGTAATATTTGAGACTACATATAAGGGAAAATAAATGTTTGTATAGTTTGCTAAGAGTGGTAGCCACTGAAATCATCCAGAGGTCCGGGTTCCAATCCCGTCAAGGCATTTTTTTTCTTATCAGTATATATTATAACATTAATTATAACGTCTATATAACATTTATTTATAAACATATCTAATATATATATGTCTATGTACACCGGTGTGTATCGAGTACGTGATGCCTGTACGCGCGGGCTCGGGTCTATTCCCATCGGAGGCAGTTTTTGTGCGTTTTATCGGGGTTTTTCCTCACCTGTAAGACAAATGTCAGGAAAACTTTAAGTCCAAACGGTGCCCGCAATCTACGGCATCATCATCATCATCATATCATCTTTCTATTATTCATCATATAATCATCTTCACCGGTGTGGAAAGCAACGGGAGCTACCACACTACATTCCTAGTAAAGCTGCAAGCATGGCATGAAATGCTATGATTGCAGGATGGACCTGCCTCGGAAGAATAGTTTGATGGATGGAATAGCCTATGTGTGTGTGTGTGTGGTGGGCTATCTTAATTAATCTATTACTTCCATAATGTCGTTTTAACCTGATTTACGGTTACAATTTCATTGTGAGCGAAATTTTGTTTCTTGCTGACTTACTTGGGAATTTTCTACTGCATTTTACGCGATCATCAATGTTAATGTGCGATATTTTCAATAAACAATTGATTTATATTTTTTCTTTCCGCTTTCAAATCTTTGCTTTCCAATAACCAAGGAATCTATATAATTTTGCCATTTGAAACATTGAAAATTCCCGTATTATTTATGTGTAAGCATAAACACAAAAATTGCCTCTTTTAGTTTTAAATTGTTTTATAACATTTTAAAATCTTCCGATTAAGTTATATAGATGTGTTATTTGTAATATAATACTTTATATTTTTATTCCTTTATTTCGAGTGTTGGAGGTACCAAATCAACTCAAGTCAAACATCTGTTATGGTTACATTATTAACAACTGGAACTTAGCTCGAAAAGACGTATTTTTTTTACTTCCCTTTTTGCAACTTAAACTGGATTCATACGATTTAAGTTTACAAAAGAGTAAAATGTTAATCATCCCTAAACCAGCAACATCTGGACATACGTTTGTAGTTTTGTGGAATTCACTTAAGTAACATAGCAAGTTTTTTCCCTGCGTAATGGAACATTTTAGTTTTTGCTGGATAACACCGTAGCGCGGTGAATGATTATGTTTATTCCAGTAAATCACAATTAAGGCTTAGAATTGTGTGTAATTACATATTATTTCCCTTTGCTTATACGTGACTGAGAACTTAGAAACGTCCACGAATTAGAAACTTACCAATCAAATAAGACAATTTTATAATTACATATTTTTACACATTTTGAAGATGTTTATGTAACACTACATCTTCTGCCAAATAAAAATTATTTATTTAATGGAAAATAATTTAAAACAGTCTGTGACAATATTTTACATTAAAAACTCAGATACCTGATTATACAATGAAACAGTTCTACCAACCTAATGAAAAAGCTGCTGAGAGACGGCCAAAGAATAATTACATGTTCTAGATACGATAAATATAGATAGAGGACGGCACTGAAGACTTGGGTACATGGTCCCACATTACAATATACCTTTTAAACCCGAACGATCTACTCTGTTTATGAATGAAATAGTATAAATATGTAGGAGACACGCAGTGGTATAGTTGGTTAAGGCAATATTCTACAAGCTGCAAGTCGAGGGACGAAACCCATGGCATCAGGATTTTTAAACTTCTTAACCTTCTGACCTGGGGTCGACTCAGCCTCTAACAAAAATCAATACCATACTCTGTTGTAGGAGTAAAGGCGGCTATCACACAAGGCTCATATCTTGTGCCGAATGTCTAGAAAGAGGAGAGCCTTAACCTCCCAATACCCCTAAGTAGGATCACTTTATAATAGAAACGTGACGATATCCTTCTTATCACGTTGTCACACATTTAACAGTCCCATTCCTTGAAACTTGATATATCTTAAAGTAAATTTAAAAATAAAATTTGTCCAAAAATTATATTTTAATGCATTTAATATTACATATTTTAAGGAAATTTTATAAAGTCTTACATATTTTACGTGATATTATTACATAAATATGTAGATATTTTGCATGTTAATATTACATTAAGATCCTAGCCTTACTGATGCTACTCGGTTCTCAGAATGTGAAAGCCGTAAAGATAAGAGGATCTTGATCGAGTGAGCTGTGCTCAGATAACAAATCATGCGTTTAAACAAGAGAGCAGCACTTTACAGTTATTTCATTTACATCAAGCGACTATCTTATCGGATTATCAATAGTTTTTTTAAATACGTTGTTCCCTTGACTTCTTCTAGATGGCAGGATTGTAGATTAATTGACACAAAAACGTACTAATTTCAGGTAATTATAATAAGATACATAATTCGGAAATTTTTACATTTTATTTTTTTTCCGTTACATTAGCGCAGTTTAACCTCCCGACGTAATGGGACTTTAACGTGCCACGTGACATCCGGCCCTTACGGTGAGACGACTTTTCATAAGATAGATTTTTAACTATGGATAAGGTACATAATTATTTGTCCATACGGCATTGAAGCGCCTCCCTGAAGGAGTGATCGGCACAATCTCAAGGCCTCCTCCCAGACAACACAACATTAACTGTTTATAATTAGTATAGTGTATATCTATATTTGTCAAATATTTATTTGTATTTGTGCTGGTTGAGTGGAAGAGAGGGCCTCATGGCTTAACTCTACCAGAATAAATAAAGTATTATTATTATTATTATTATTATTATTATTATTATTATTATTATTATTATTATTCACACACACACACACACACACACGCTCGCGCGCGCATTCATACTGAACAAATTTGTGCACAAAATACAAACATATTTGGCTTTAAAATTCATCGGAGAACATATTGTTTAAACAACTCACCTCATAGGATTCATGCTTCCATGATATCACGATTTCAAACATAGTCATGTTCATCGTCAGCCATAACTCCGACTGATGAACATGACTATGTTTGAAATCGCGATATCATGGAAGCACGAATCCTATGAGGTGAGTTGTTTAAACAATATGTTCTCCGATGAATTTTAATGACTATACCTCACAATGGTTACTTCCCAACATTAATTAAATATAAAATATATTTGGCTTTGTTGGGACAGATCACATCAGAACAAAAGTAATTATAAAAAAATGAAATATATGATGATAAAACAATAAACTGAAAGTATGTAAAACTGTTGTCATCTGAGTTATATTATATGGATGCGAAACATGGACTCTTACTTTAAGGGAGGAAAGGAGATTACGAGTATTTGAGAATAAAGTTCATAGGACAATTTTTGGACCAAGGATAGATGAACAGACAGATGAATGGAGAAGACTACTTACTAGTAAGCTACATGACCTCTACAGGAAGCCAGATACGATAAGAACAGTTATGTCTCGTAGACTGCGATGGGCAGGACATATGGCACGAATGGGGAATCAAAGAGGTGTATAGAAACTTGAGAAAACCTCTGTATGCAGGCAAATTATGAGATGGGAGAATAATATTAACAATGATTACATTAAATTATACAAGACACGATCGGGAAATATTAGCTTAGGGTAAGGATGTATGGAGAGCTTATGTCAGCAAGGCCATGAACCTACATGCTCGATAGTGCCATTTAGTTATTATTTATGCCAGTAGTTGTTCCTAAATGGATTATTTCTCTATGGCATAATGTACGAACTAAGATGCATATTCCATGAACAATAAATATAAACTTCTTCACTGTGATGTGTTTACATAATGAAAACTAGTTTCTTGTTGTTCTACATGATTTCAATCAGTAATATAATTGAACATTATAAATATATTGTAACATGTTTCATAAAACTGTGAATTTATCGATAAGAATATTTAAGTTAATAACAGTAATACAATTAGAAGTGTTCCAGTAACACTCGGTGATTCCTATAATTATCCCCCATCGAGAATCAGGAAGGACCAGTCACTCGGATCAATTTACTGGACAAAGCAAGCAGCATGATTTGCTGTTCTGACCTTAAATATTAGGAGTTCTTAATTTGCTGTCTTGTTTTCACACCAAATGTATTACATAACTTCATAGGGTTGTTGGATAAATTAACTGTATCTACATTTTAGCAAAATAATTATCGTATGTAAAACAAAGAATAAAAATTAATCTTTAAACGAAATCCAACGAAAACTGTTATGAATTAGAAGTAGGAAATATAGGCAACTTTGGTATAAAATTCACTTAGGAGAATTGCGTTTCCAAAATATTATGTAAACTGAATATAAACTTATTAAGTTATTTAAACGTAAATCAGTAACACTTAGAGTGCAGATTGTAAACATTCCTCCAGAAAACACAACTTGAAACAAATTCACATACAGTTTTTTATATTTATTTGAAAATTTCTTGAAGGAAGAAAATTAATTACTTAGGAACTGATTTCAGAGTAGGGCAATCATTTTATATCTTGTGTCACTAGACATCAGTTTACACTGAATAGAATTCACAGGTTGTTCATACATATGTAGTGCACCACATTCATCTTCACGTGGCACGTTTGCTGTAATTGTGATACACAAAATGGGAGTTTTTCTGGAAATGCAATATAGAGATGTAAATAAAAACCATCTCCCACATAAGTAGATGTTATCTTGATCTTGAAGTAGATTTCCGGGCCGTGGTCTTGATGAAGTTCCCCAACGATACGCCAGAGACTGCGTGCGGCGTTCTCAAGGGTGTCTTGAGACTACATGTCTCAAAATCATGGCCGACTGCCCGTAAATCTACTTCAAGGTCATCATAGTAACTCCGACCGTGAAAACCTAAGTGAATACATATGTAGATTTTGTTTGACGTAAAGTTGGACGAAGTTGCAGTTCAGGCACATTCCCATCCTTGTATTAACAAACGTTTCACGACGGTTAGTTCAAAGAGTCTTGTGTCTGAGGTAAAAAATATACAGGGTGATTGTCTGCACAGAATCTTAAATTCAAATAATGCACCTAATGAATTCAAAATTCTATGAGAAATGAAATGACGTTAACTTAAACATGAAACTCAAAGACGTTATAAATTATATTTTATATTTATAAAATTAAGTGGAATCTTACCTTGTTTGCAAGTAACCTGCGGTCGACACTCCTCATCCACACTTCATTCAACCTTAAATATAATTACATGTTATAAAACACAACATTCAAACTGTTTGAAATATAATGATAATTACAAAAATAATTATAATAAAATCAATCAAAATTATATACTCACTTCTCTGTTTTTACTCTTTAGTAAAAATAAACTAATGGTACATTAAATATTGCATAAACTAAATGAAGGATGTACAAAATGAGGACTGAATAAACATTTACAGAAAACACAATGTATATGTTTGAGAAAGGATGTGGATAACATCATACTCGAAACAGGGAAGATAAAAAAGTGAAATTTTTAAATATTTTGGATCAATAATTACATGTTTAGGTATATGAGAAAATTATGTACAAACAAAAATTGAAATTACTAAAAATGAAACTATGATATTACATGGAATAATTTGGAACAAAAATATTACAAAGGAAACTAAAATGAAAATTTATAAGAGCATAGTACAGAATATTTTGTCATATGTGAGTGAAACTTGGTCTTTGAGGGAATTATAAAAGAATAAAATTAGAACTTACGAAACAACTTACGAACACATCGCGCGGTGAACGTATAAATAGGACAGACAGCGGACAGAATTGCCAGTCTCAAGACAACCCTTGACGATGCCAGACGCAGTCTTTGCCGAAATGTCGGGGAACTACAAACCTCACGACCACGGCCTACAGCCCAAAAACCTTCATCAAGATCATCATAAAATTAGAACAGTTGGATTTGAATATCTTAGAAGAAGCCTTTAAAAGACAAGACAGGATAAAATAAGAAATTAATTCCGTTGGAGATAAATAAATGTCACCACATCTGTTGTTAAATGGATTGAAAATCAAATTCTTAATTTATATTGCCATGTACAGAGAATGGAAGATGATAAATGGCAAAAAATATTTACTAATGTAACGCCTTGGAGGAAACGTGGCAGACCAAGACGGAAATGGAAAACTTATGTGAGAACAATAATGGATGATAGGAATTTGGATGAAGGAGATTGGAATGAGAGATATGAGTGGAAACATATAAGTGGGATGAAAGCCGAAGAAGAGGAAGTAACCCGGTGGTTTCCAATAAAATCATACAAACTTTGAACACTTATTATGAATTTAAAATATACACTGAACAGAGCAAAATGGTCTAAAGTTAGTATTGGACGTGTATACACTATGAAAATCCTACAAATTTCGAATAAGTGTTGGAAGAAGAAGAAGCACTTACCTATTAAAAGTTGTCCATTCGTACCGTCCATTTATACCCCGAGAGAAGCCGCGTGGCCCACGGCAACACTCGGGTTGATCTATCATTGGCATTTAATGTCCCCCATGATCATGGGTTTTGCGCCGCTTGCACTCCCAGGAACACGGATCAATTACCTGACGAATCAGGCGCCTGACTACTTATCTGCCCCACCCCCACGAGTGGAGTATCAAGTACAATCGTTATCTTTGATTCATGAATTCATCCACAGGTTCACTTAATAAACTGAAAAACAAGAAAGGAATCACGTCAGCACAACACTCAGGGATCCAGAAAACATAAACTAATGTAAGAAGTACTATCTTGATCCACAAGACTCCATTGGACAAAATCTGGAACTTTTCTGAGCCAATAATTGGCACATACGTACCTTAAATACAACTTCATCCAATATTACGCCAAAAATATATGCTTATGTGGAGTGATGATTTTTTATTTACATCTCTATGTTATATTTCCAAAAAAAACTCTCATTTATAAGTATCACAGTATGAAGGTGTTGTACTACTCTCCTAAAGGCAAATGTTTCCAAGTGACAGAAATCTAGCGAAAAATGGGTAGCTGCACACAGGATTAATTCCCATGTAATATTTCTTTTCATTTCTTCGAGAAATTTTCAATTAAATATAGAAAAAATCTGTCTGTGATTTTGTTTGACGTTGTGTTTTCTTTAGCAATGGTTCTGCATGTAAGTAAATATATGTATATTAAAGTATTTTATATTTAAAATGTCATAAATGACTATTTTCACCATAAAGTTCAAACAATCAATTATGTATTATGTAACGAAATCACCCATTTTGTATCATCCATCCAGGCTACAATATTCTTACCAAAGAGTTTTCCCTCTTCATATAATTTATTTTACACACTCACAGTGATGGGAACATTTGAATGACTTCCATGTACTATTGTTTTCAATTTCGCATGTTTTTCTTCATTTCATCAAATTGGTTTTCAATTGTAGTTTCCTAGAAAGTTAAACGTTTATAACAGATTAGTACATTTTCACAGTTATTGTTGTAGTTGTATATTTTCTTCTTCCTATATAAATGCAAAATATCAACACAAAATTATAGACAATTTTTATGAATTGTCGGAATTCAAATAACTTGCAAAAGTAGCACATTATGCATAGGATCCACTCTGCACACGGTGACACACGACGGACCCTCATAGGATCCACTCTGCACACGGTGACACACGACGGACCCTCATAGGATCCACTGTGCACACGGTGACACACGACGGACCCTCATAGGATCCACTCTGCACACGGTGACACACGACGGACCCTCATAGGATCCACTCTGCACACGGTGACACACGACATTATGCATAGGATCCACTCTGCACACGGTGACACACGACGGACCCTCATAGGATCCACTCTGCACACGGTGACACACGACGGACCCTCATAGGATCCACTCTGCACACGGTGACACACGACGGACCCTCATAGGATCCACTCTGCACACGGTGACACACGACGGACCCTCACAAATGTTAAATTAATATTGTATAAATTGGCGATTATTCAAGTTATATATTAAAAGAATGCAAAACAGATCTCTTTATTTTAAGACATGAGAAAATGTTGATATTTGACAATAAAGTGCATAGGAAGATATGTTGACCAAACAGAGACATATAGACAGGTGAATGGGAGAGACTACGTGTCTACCCACCTCAGTATATGAAATTTAAGATTTATTTATGGTTTTCCATAACGATCACCATAATAGTCTTCTTGGTGCATCTGCCTGTTCGTCTGTCTTTGTTGTCAAAATAATACATTGTGCTAACTATTTTCAAATACTCGTAAACTTTTCTCCCCATTAAAGTTAAAGTCATTGTTTCGTATCCATATGATATAACACAATTACATATTTTCCGTTTTTTACATGAATTCATGTAATCCATAGCATCACACATTTCCAGAATTGAGCCTGTGTGTAATTTCTTTCTGCACTTTATGCCTACTTGTAATTTTTCCTTAGGTATTTGCGTTCAACCACTTCTTCTAAATTTCCCTCATTTGTCACTATTTTTGCCTTTACCATTATATAATATATTTCTATGTGCGGGTATATAATTAGTTTTATTGATGTTTACTTCCAGTCCCAATTTATTAGTGTTACTAAGTAGAATGTACATGTTAGCCCGTAGTACCTGCTCTCTATCGCCTAATAATACTACATCATCAGCATAAACTGACAGCTTATTAATACCATTGAGCAGTGCACCTTCTTTATCCTATAAAGATTTGATGGTGTGCTCTAGTAGAAAATCCAATAGTGAATTTCAAAAGTAATTGAAAACTGTTTGCCTACCCGCACCCTACTCTTTATACATTTAGACATGTTCGAATTACGTACTTGATAATGTTGACATAATTTCTAATGGAAAATAGATTATGTCTGACTTGAAGATAAGACACTTGTGTAATGTATAGCTTAATATCTTGTAATATGTTTCTAATGAAAGCAGACAGATGTGTGAGAGCATAAACTGTTGACACAAACAATAAATCCAACTTCACAATCACATGAACATGTGTTACCATGGTAACCGGATTGTTGCAGTTATTTTTAGAACTGAATAACAGGTGATTACACTGTTAAAATGAAGTTAAAAATAGCAATCGATTTAATTTGTGCAATGAACAAAATATATAATTTTATGAAAATATTTGAAAAATCATTGCGTGAACATGATAGGTCACGTGGCCTTGTAGTCAGTGTTCCAGATGGCCCGCGGTTAGGTTCCGTAACTTGAACATCAGGTTTTTTATCTCTCTAAAGAGAATGAAACTCTGTCCATCAGGGTCTGCGTTTGAATATGAACTCATATATCAAGAAAAAAGTATTGAGTGTGGATTACATTCATCAGTATCAAATCAACTGTCATGAACATGTGGACCGCGTGCCCAGTAACAGGATTCCTAAGACAATTTTGTAATGTACTGATCTAGTGGTAAAATATATTTGGGTTTTCTACTTAGAGATGACAGGAAAAAAAATGTAGATCGTAATAATACTTTCAGAACTATGGCACGAAAAAAAAGAAGATCAAAAAGATGATGATATTAAGAAGTTCAAGAAAGGAAAAAGAAAAAAAAACTAAAGAATATGAGAGGTAATTGAGCATTCCACCGGCACTAGATGTGAGCTGGTTGTCAGCCCTATATGAGACCGATTTATTTTCCTCACAACATTTTGATGAATTAAAATACCTTGGAACGATAATAACAAACAGAAATAATTTATACTATGGAAGTACATACTACACACCATGCATGATGGAGACTGTTTTCATCCCGAATTTTCTCAAAACATATTTTATTAATAAGGTATAAACCGGCGGTTCTTCAAGTTATATTAAATGGCTGCGTAACGTGTCTCTCATTTTAAGATAGAAGAAACAATTTATTGTGTTTATTTGAGAATAAAGTGCTTAGGAAGATGTTTGCAGCAAAGAGAGATTTACATACTTACTTACTTACTTACTTACTGGCACTATCGAACCCGTAGGTTCATGGCCGCGTGGACATAAGCTCTCCATACATCCCTATCCTGAGCTAATGCTTTCCAATCATTCCCTGTATAATCTACTTCCCTCAAATCATAGTTAATGTTATTCTCCCACCTCATTTTTGGTCTACCAACTGGGCGTTTTCCCTTTGGCTTTCCTACAAGAAGCTTCCATGCAATTCTTTCATTCCCCATACGTGCAACATGTCCTGCCCATCGCAGTCTACGAGACTGAACTGTTCTTATTATATATGGCTTCCTATAAAGACCATGTAGTTCATTGTTATGTAGTCTTCTCCATTCACCTGTCTGTTCATATCTCTTTGGTCCAAAAATTTTCCTAAGTACTTTATTCTCAAATACCTGTAATCACCTTTCTTCCCTTAAAGTAAGAGTCCATGTTTCGCACCCATATAATATAACTGGTAGAATAATAGTTTTATATATTTTCAGTTTAACGTTTTTTGAAAGGAGTTGGGACATCAAGAGTCTTTGCAATGCATAATAGCACGCACTTGCAGAATTAAGCCTATGTTTAATTTCTTTGTGCATCTCATTCCTATTTGAGATTATTGTTCCTAGGTATTTGAATTCAGCCACTTCCTCAAAATTTCCCTCATTTGTCATTAGCTGTCCATATCCATTATATAAATTATTTCTACGTGTGACCATATATTTAGTTTTATTGATATTTACTTCCAGTCCTAATTTCTTAGTATTACTCAATAGTGTGTGCGTGTTGTCCTTTAGTATCTCCTCGCTATCGGCCAATAACACTACATCATCAGCATAAACTAACAGCTTATTAATACCATTGAGTTGTAAGCCTTCCTCATTCTCTAAAGATCTGATGGCATGCTCTAGTACAAAATTAAATAGTAGAGGAGATAGTGCATCTCCTTGCTTCAACCCATTCTGGATTTCAAAAGTGTCCGAAAACTGTTTGCCTACACGCACCCTACTCTTTGTGCCATTTAGACACATTCGTATAAGTCTAACTAACTTTTTAGGAATTCCGAACTCCAGCAGGATACTATATAACTTCTCCCTCTTAATTGAATCATTTGCTTTTTTGAAGTCTACGTATAGTTGATGTACAGTACCAATATATTCCCATTTCCTTTCTAAAATCTGTCTTATACTAAAAATCTGATCCACTGTAGACCTGTTTCTTCTAAATGCACATTGATGATCTCCTAGAATGTCATCAATATAGGGAGTAAGTCTGCTTACTAATATATTTGTTAGAATTTTGTACGAAGTTGAAAGTAATGAGATGCCCCAGTAGTTGTTGCAATCAGTTTTATCTCCTTTCTTATAAATTAGTACGATAATTGATTCCTTCCATTCATCTGGGAGAGCTTCTTTTTCCCAAATCATACTAAGCAACCAGCGTATCTTGTCCATCAATTTTTCTCCCCCTGATTTTATCAGTTCTGCTGGGATCTCATCTGAACCTGATGCTTTATACATCTTCAATTTTTCAATCGCCATTTCAACCTCTAATGCATTTGGATCTGCGACTAGCATTTCTGCTGTCTGTAACTTATCCTCCTCAATGTCCTGTTCTGTATGTACATTTAATAGCTGATTAAAGTAACTTACATACAGGTGAAATTGTAGGGTCCACGTAACAGCGAATTTCATGGTATTGATAGGAAACCTGATGTAATAACAATAGTTAAGTATTGTAGACTCTGACCGGCAGGACATGTGGCAGGTTTTAAAAATGAAAGAGAAGCACTGGAACTTATTGTAGGAAAAGCGAAGGCAGCAAGTAGATAGACCAAGAATGGGGCCTTAGAAAAATTAGTCATTGAGAGTACAACACCTATAGCAAGACTTAAAACAGGACCCTGATGCTACGGTTTATTATACAGCGTGTCGCGCCCGACGTGACGCAATCTCGCGTTACGCTCGGCGTGATACTGGTTTAGCATGGAGCGCATTCGGTACAGCGCTTATGCTTATGGAATTGTCGCCAGATGGCACCACATATATGGGAAATCAAAATGACCAATGTTCATAATAAATTCCCAAATGTGTTTACAAAAATGAATGTATACATACCTGTCCCTGCATAACCTAATGCAATAAATTACATAATACTATTTATTAAAGTATAAACTAATCTGATGTACGTACACTAAACTAACCCATCGGAACCTAACAAAATGAAGTGATTGAACATTTATTTCTTAAAATATGGTTTGGAATTAAATGCAAATGTTGGTCATTCACACGTATGTCCTGCCATCTGGTGGATTTAATTTATAAGCGTTCACATATGCCAACTTCAATTCCAATAACGAACTTTGAAAATAAATTGAGAGGAGAAGTCAGAATTTGTGTACATAGATAAACTTATTAAAATTCTTTATAAAAAAGTTTTAAGTATCGTTGCAAAACGTTTAAAATAGTACGAAATATTAGTAAAGACAGAAAAAGTACCTAGAGCAACAGCATCATATGAATGTTGTATGGAAAATTATAGAATAAATTATTGTTTAGTTCTTAAATAAACATATGGTTGATGAAAATACCAAATTTTAGAATACTTCAGATTTTCGCCTGAGCAGTTTTATCAGGTTTTGAATATAATAGAAGACGAAATTTATGTACATCCATAATATCCCCAAGATACAATATTTACAGCTTTTATTTATCTTTTGACTAAGTTCGAGCCACAATAACTCTTTTTTTCTGTACATCTCTGTACTCACTCATGCTCATATTCTATAGAACATGTACAGAACTCGATGATTTGCAACAAAACTAACTTTCGTCGTTAAAATTGGAAGAAAGTTATAAAACATGTACTGTATTTCCGACATTTTGTCATAAAATCTTAGTTTGTTTTTAGCTAGAGCGAAATATTGATGTTCGTATATGGTACCGGCCTATTTTAGGCCTTGACCCAATCTTTGATGTGCTTATCTTGAAGTCTTCTGTGCTTGAAATTTTTAGCTAAGGAAAATGCTCTTCTCCCAGCTGTTTCTTAAAGTATTCTTGAAGATGTTGTTTTCTTCGTACGCATAAGCTTATTGGTCTTAAAAGATATTCTTGAGGTAGTTTACTGCATTTATTTAAGGACTTGAAGTTAGGTTTGTAAGTAGCATTACAGTGGTTTTTAGGAGTTCTGCATTCAAGAGGATTTTAGATACAAGGGATAGAAGTTGATGAACTAGGTTTTCAGGATTTGTAGTAGTGGGAGTAGGAGTAGGAGTAGTTGGAATGTCCAATTTTTGTGCTGAAGTGTTGATTTTTGGTTTCTCTGGCTCAGGTTGATGATGTGAGATTTCTGTAGTATGTTGTGAGGTCCTTGGTGCATATTTCAGTCTTGAGTTGGAGTATTTCTTGTAGACAGGGCATTGTCTGTAGCTTGCAGCATGGGTTTCATTGCAGTTAGTACATTTTAGTTCAGTTTCTTTGCAGTTTTTTACTCCGTGATTGCCTGCACATTTAACACATTTCTGTGTTCTTGTACAGCAGTCTGCCAGATGTCCGAAGCCTTGACAGTTATAGCATTGAATTCCTCCTGCTGGTGTTTTGTAGGTTTCAAGCTTGATTTTTACATTGAAGATGTCTGTAAGTTCGACGATTTTTGTCATGAAGTCTGCTTGTTGTAAGAAAGTTAGAATCCAAACAGGAATGGCAGTCTTGATTCTGGGTCCGTTTTGGAAGCTGGTTTTATATAGTTGTCTGACGTTGAGGATTGGATACCCTTTGTCGTTTAGTTCTTGATAGATTTCGCCTGATGTTATTTTCGTTGGAAGTCCTTTGAGTGTAATTCTTTGAGTCATGAGTCCTCCTCTTCTTCTGTATATATGGGTGTGAAACTGTGTTTCATGGTCTTTAAGTACTTTTTGAACGTGGTGGAATGCAAATTTGTCTTTGGTAAAGATTTTTAGTTGGTCTTTGCTGTATTTCATTGTGATGTCTTTTTCTTTTCCTGCAGCAATGTGTGTGAGTTTATAGGCATTTATGTTGCTAGCGTCTACGACGATAGGCGGACGTATGTCTGGAAGTTTCTGTAGAGATATAAACCTGTTGTTGATCTCAATCCCATAAGTTTTGTCTATGGTAGCGTTTTTGGCCGTGAGTTTTGGCTTAGGATGAGTGTAGTTGTCATCCTTCTTTGAGACTTTGTTGTTCGGTGTCTTCATTTCTTCTCCGGTCTGTCCTTTCTGGTCAGCTGGTTTCTGCCGCACTTTACGCTGTTGATGTCCAGCATTTGCGTCTTCAGCTCCTTTCTGGTCTTGCTCTGCTCTCTGTCTTAAGATCATGCAATTACACCAATGAGTAGGAGTAATATCTTCCATGCTCTTTCTTTGCGCTGGCAAATTGCGTCCTGGATTCAAGAGATTCAAATACACGACGCGACATATCAGCGCATTTTTTTTTCGCGCCTGTAATTTGCGTTGTAGATAAACCACATCCATTTAAATACATGGGGAGCAATTTTTGCGTTGTAGATAAACCATAGCATTAAAGTAACATACGGCAAGAAGACATCACATCACCACGCCATATATTCCAATGCACCTCTTCTGGCGCATCATTGCCTATTATATATCATATGGGCAGCATAATCTGCTTTCCAGATGCCCCAACCTCAGAAGCGTGTTACATTAACGCCGTACCAGGATAGAATACCAGAATGTCGAAAATTACATTGTGGTGGCATTGAAGAAAAAGCGCGATTGTGTGTTTTCTCGTACTTACAGCATTAGCGACCATGATTGGATATTCCAACGTCCTACTTTTCGGAGTTGCCAACCCAAATAACTATACTGTAATAGTACATATTACAAAATGCGTGTTGGAAGAAAAACTACACTATTTATATATTCTACTTACAATGTATATAGAAAAATATATAAACAATTAGTGTTAATATACATTATACGAAACAAATCACTGCATTTTAAATGAACTTAACTCTATTTGCAAAAATATAAAACAATAAATACGTACAATATTATGACTGACTGGTGTCACGGCCTGCTGTAGTTTCAACTAATAAAAATTGCCACACGTTTATCATTAGTCAGTTGTTTATAATGAACACTTATGTTTCCAACAAAGATGTTAATATTTTTTTATATTATTTATTATTTTAGAAACACCATCGCGCAAAAAATAATGTGCAACGCACAAACCGAAGTGTATTACAGAATCTCGGAAATTAAAAACCTCGCTATAGCTGGGTTTTAAACATTTCTTCGCTTCTGTAAAATCCACTTCCCAACCTCGCATCGTAATATACTATGTTTTATCCTCTAAAAGCAACAAAATTGCCTCGTATTTTAGAGACATTTTCACACAATCCTCTTAAACCATTCGCCTCAAAAGATGAGTTAGACTCGCCGGCAGTTAAGTGGTCTTCAACTCAGAAAACGCGGTACACTCGCTTAACTCTGCTGTTATATATTTTGCAAAATTTAGTACATTCCTTGGCAGGGTAATCTTTTGTTGACATTTATGAATAGTAGAGGACTGTGTTTTTGCCTTCACCCTTATTGCAACATCAAGTACCGTTATCTTTTGTTTGTTTTGCATGTCTGAAAATAGACAATATATCACTTACGGTATCTTAAATCCGGATTCTGGGGAAATGCATTGAGCATTTAAATCTGAAGCGAATGCGTTAATTCAGAGCCTCATTTAGCGCTTTTCCTTATTCATTTGCGTTCTAAAAATATTTTGTTTTTTGTAATCCCGATTTTTCTGATGTAAAAGAACACGAAATTGTAATTATACTTTAGCAAAACAAATTTCGAAATATTATTCATGCCGTAACCACGTGACCGCGATGCTATTGTTGAATTGCGACGTCATAGCTTAGTTAATTTTTTAGTTAGTCTTTCCAATTATTACCTTTCGAAAAACGTAATAAAGAGTTCTATATGTAGTGCAGATTTAAGCAGGTCTACAGTGATATAGGTAGCAAGAAAATTATTCATTTATTATGAATTTTACAAGTAATTTATTTTTAATGTTTTGATTTACGCGAAATAAAACAAATATATTTGTCATTTTTGTCGGGAACCTTAGGCGAATAGAGAAAATACAGGTTATGGAGGAGGAATATAATATAACCTACTCGGAGATCAGCGCCCCTAGCGTTAAGCAAACTTAATGAGTACTTTATCTTTTGAATTTGCTGCATTAAATTTTGTTTAATTAATTAACCCAATCAATTTGAGAAAGGTTACCCGCGGGCTCGGACGAAAAATATATCATTGTTAGTTGTTAATGTTTTCGATTTAATTAATTTAATCAATTGAGTTGGTGTTTACTCGATGAAAATCCATATTTATTAATTAAATAAAAATAAAACGTAGTTTTATTTGATTTTCATATTTATTATATAATTCAGTGACAGCTGTTTCGGTACACTGTTTTATTTTTATTTAATTAATTAATTAATTTACACATTTTCCATTGAAAGTGATATTATTTTTGCTACATGTCCGACATGTTGTACTATTCATAGTTTAAAATTGGATTAGATTCGTTGTTTCGTGTGGCAGAGTTTGAGTTGACCAACTCCTTTCAAAAGCCACGAGTATGTGGACTGTGTGATTGTGACTAGGAATTGTAAGAAAATACTCCAGTCGATTAAAATTATATACACGAACACATGTATCACTTAAACATATACATAAACGCACTGCGAATTTTAATAATATTGGCAATTTTACGCATTTTAGCGGAGATGGCCGGCACGTGTTACCTTCACGGAGTCTGAGTGCATGTGGTTGACGCATGCTATTATGTGCATGCAGACAGAAACTTCCAGACGTTTCTAAACAACAAAAGAAATCAGACACGCGGGAAGTTGAGCGCGGAGGGATACAGATTATATGAAACCCTTAAAAATAAAATATATAAATGAACTAGAATATTACCCGTTTAAGGAGTAAGTGCAGTTGTTGACGGAGGGCACTGCAGTCGTGTTTATGCAGGAATAGAACACGTGACACTGCTATCTATGAAGTGCAGAGGGGAATGGGACATGGGACGCTGACAGTATTCACTGCCTTATATGACGTCACGTGTAACAACTAATGCTTCCGCCTGCAGAGATATTTTGAATGACTAATAAGAATTAACCACACCCCCACGCACCGATCTACTGATCAGTGAAACAGGAATTAGTCGAATTAGTAAATGATCAAATGTAAATACAAATATTAATAATTTGCATAAATTCACAAAAAAAATAGAACAAACAATAACGATTGCCTGAAAAAGAACACACAAAAAACTAAATGAAAATAGACATTTATGAGACAATAATTTTTCGTTTAAATTCTTGATGTGAAATTTTTAAAGTTTAATTGTAAATTCACAAATTTGACTCTTGCAGCAAAGCTTTCAAAGTTCAATTGTAAGTTCACAAAGTAAACATACTTGCCCCTGGATTTAAAAATGCATGGGTTTAGACACGGCCAGCTAAAGTCAATTTTAAGGGCATAAAAATCCTTTTATAATTTTTAAGTCTGAAAACATAAACGTCCTGCAATAAATTTAAACAATGGAGGATTGTCAAAAATATTGATATAATGGATATTTCATACTATATGTAACCTAGAGTTTATAACAAAATAAGCAATGGACAGAAGAGAGTTGTTGGTGCGGAAATGTTCATATAGTGATAATGTTGTAAGTGAAAAATACAGCGTCTAAGATATTACGCCTTGTCGCAGAGCTACCGAACATGTTCTGGCTTGAGTCCCTATGTGGAAGATATTTAGTCCCTGAATGTCGGCTAGTATGGAACGGTGTCCACCTAGAATTGTCAGGAATATATATATATATATATATATATATATATATATATATATGTACCGTGTATAACATTTTGGGAATCCGATGGTTGCCCACTTATAAGACACAACTATAACGTCTACCTCTGTATAATGACAGTTATACCAAGTGCCTTGCACACTTATCGCTCCATGAATTTAATTTAGTTTAAACAAAGGGATGACTTCATTTTAAAGCATAATAACAAAATGTTATCTGAAGTAAGTTAAATAGAATATTTGTAAGTTTAGTGTTAAATATGTTACGTTATTGAATGAGCCATTTAAACGATGATAAATGTGTTATGTGAAAATGTTTTTATATTTACCTGATAGAAAAAAGCGTGTGTCATTAATATCTCTAAAGTTCTGGAAAGTATAAACGTATAGATAAAACAGTTTTGGATTCAGTTTGTGAAATATTAATATTTTATTAATTAAAAATATTTTTCAATCTCACATTTAGTGGCGTTGCTTCGTAACGTAGTCGTAAGTTATTGCATAATTATTTGTATTCAACAAGGCGCACACCATGCAATTTTTATGAAAGTTTTCTTCTCTGTAAATTATAAGGAGCAAAATTTTTCCGCCAACATCATCTGGCCATCATTATCATATCCGCCATGTTTATTATGAATGGGTGTGTGCATGGTATGTTTCGTCTTAATGTTGTGTTGTCTTGGAGAAGGCCCTAACATTCAGCTGGGGCCCACCATGACCTTGTGTGCTTAAAAAAGTATGTATGTGATCCTCAGTTAAAATCCCTCACCAGGCAACTGTAAGGAGGTCCGCGTGGCGCGTGGTAAGTAAACGTACCTAAAAAGTGTGAGGATTAACTACGCTAATGTGATCCTCAGTTAAAATCCCTCACCAGGCAACTGTAAGGAGGTCCGCGTGGCGCGTGGTAAGTAAAAGTACCTAAAAAGTGTGAGGATTAATTACGCTAACGTGATCCTCAGTTAAAATCCCTCACCAGGCAACTGTAAGGAGGCCCGCGTGGCGCGTGGTAAGTAAAAGTACCTAAAAAGTGTGAGGATTAACTACGCTAACGTGATCCTCAGTTAAAATCCCTCACCAGACAACTGTAAGGAGGCCAGCGTGGCGCATGGTAAGTAAAAGTACCTAAAAAGTGTGAGGATTAACTACGCTAACGTGATCCTCAGTTAAAATCCCTCACCAGGCAACTGTAAGGAGGTCCGCGTGGCGCGTGGTAAGTAAAAGTACCTAAAAAGTGTGAGGATTAACTACGCTAACGTGATCCTCAGTTAAAATCCCTCACCAGACAACTGTAAGGAGGCCAGCGTGGCGCATGGTAAGTAAAAGTACCTAAAAAGTGTGAGGATTAACTACGCTAATGTGATCCTCAGTTAAAATCCCTCACCAGGCAACTGTAAGGAGGTCCGCGTGGCGCGTGGTAAGTAAAAGTACCTAAAAAGTGTGAGGATTAACTACGCTAACGTGATCCTCAGTTAAAATCCCTCACCAGACAACTGTAAGGAGGCCAGCGTGGCGCATGGTAAGTAAAAGTACCTAAAAAGTGTGAGGATTAACTACGCTAACGTGATCCTCAGTTAAAATCCCTCACCAGACAACTGTAAGGAGGCCAGCGTGGCGCATGGTAAGTAAAAGTACCTAAAAAGTGTGAGGATTAACTACGCTAACGTGATCCTCAGTTAAAATCCCTCACCAGGCAACTGTAAGGAGGTCCGCGTGGCGCGTGGTAAGTAAAAGTACCTAAAAAGTGTGAGGATTAACTACGCTAACGTGATCCTCAGTTAAAATCCCTCACCAGACAACTGTAAGGAGGCCAGCGTGGCGCATGGTAAGTAAAAGTACCTAAAAAGTGTGAGGATTAACTACGCTAATGTGATCCTCAGTTAAAATCCCTCACCAGGCAACTGTAAGGAGGTCCCGCGTGGCGCGTGGTAAGTAAAAGTACCTAAAAAGTGTGAGGATTAACTACGCTAACGTGATCCTCAGTTTAAAATCCCTCACCAGACAACTGTAAGGAGGCCAGCGTGGCGCATGGTAAGTAAAAGTACCTAAAAAGTGTGAGGATTAACTACGCTAACGTGATCCTCAGTTAAAAAAAAAATCCCTCACCAGGCAACTGTAAGGAGGCCCGCGTGGCGCATGGTAAGTAAAAGTACCTAAAAAAGTGTGAGGATTAACTACGCTAACGTGATCCTCAGTTAAAATCCCTCACCAGACAACTGTAAGGAGGCCAGCGTGGCGCATGGTAAGTAAAAGTACCTAAAAAGTGTGAGGATTAACTACGCTAACGTGATCCTCAGTTAAAATCCCTCACCAGGCAACTGTAAGGAGGTCCGCGTGGCGCGTGGTAAGTAAAAGTACCTAAAAAGTGTGAGGATTAACTACGCTAACGTGATCCTCAGTTAAAATCCCTCACCAGACAACTGTAAGGAGGCCAGCGTGGCGCATGGTAAGTAAAAGTACCTAAAAAGTGTGAGGATTAACTACGCTAATGTGATCCTCAGTTAAAATCCCTCACCAGGCAACTGTAAGGAGGTCCGCGTGGCGCGTGGTAAGTAAAAGTACCTAAAAAGTGTGAGGATTAACTACGCTAACGTGATCCTCAGTTAAAATCCCTCACCAGACAACTGTAAGGAGGCCAGCGTGGCGCATGGTAAGTAAAAGTACCTAAAAAGTGTGAGGATTAACTACGCTAACGTGATCCTCAGTTAAAATCCCTCACCAGGCAACTGTAAGGAGGCCCGCGTGGCGCATGGTAAGTAAAAGTACCTAAAAAGTGTGAGGATTAACTACGCTAATGTGATCCTCAGTTAAAATCCCTCACCAGGCAACTGTAAGGAGGCCAGCGTGGCGCATGGTAAGTAAAAGTACCTAAAAGTGTGAGGATTAACTACGCTAACGTGATCCTCAGTTAAAATCCCTCACCAGGCAACTGTAAGGAGGCCCGCGTGGCGCATGGTAAGTAAAAGTACCTAAAAAGTGTGAGGATTAACTACGCTAACGTGATCCTCAGTTAAAATCCCTCACCAGGCAACTGTAAGGAGGCCCGCGTGGCGCATGGTAAGTAAAAGTACCTAAAAAGTGTGAGGATTAACTACGCTAATGTGATCCTCAGTTAAAATCCCTCACCAGGCAACTGTAAGGAGGCCCGCGTGGCGCATGGTAAGTAAAAGTACCTAAAAAGTGTGAGGATTAACTACGCTAACGTGATCCTCAGTTAAAATCCCTCACCAGGCAACTGTAAGGAGGCCCCCGTGGCGCATGGTAAGTAAAAGTACCTAAAAAGTGTGAGGATTAACTACGCTAACGTGTATCCTCAGTTAAAATCCCTCACCAGGCAACTGTAAGGAGGCCCGCGTGGCGCATGGTAAGTAAAAGTACCTAAAAAGTGTGAGGATTAACTACGCTAACGTGATCCTCAGTTAAAATCCCTCACCAGGCAACTGTAAGGAGGCCCGCGTGGCGCATGGTAAGTAAAAGTACCTAAAAAGTGTGAAGATTAACTACGCTAACGTGATCCTCAGTTAAAATCCCTCACCAGGCAACTGTAAGGAGGCCCGCGTGGCGCATGGTAAGTAAAAGTACCTAAAAAGTGTGAGGATTAACTACGCTAACGTGATCCTCAGTTAAAATCCCTCACCAGGCAACTGTAAGGAGGCCCGCGTGGCGCATGGTAAGTAAAAGTACCTAAAAAGTGTGAGGATTAACTACGCTAATGTGATCCTCAGTTAAAATCCCTCACCAGGCAACTGTAAGGAGGCCCGCGTGGCGCATGGTAAGTAAAAGTACCTAAAAAGTGTGAGGATTAACTACGCTAATGTGATCCTCAGTTAAAATCCCCCACCAGGCAACTGTAAGGAGGCCCGCGTGGCGCATGGTAAGTAAAAGTACCTAAAAAGTGTGAGGATTAACTACGCTAACGTGATCCTCAGTTAAAATCCCTCACCAGGCCAACTGTAAGGAGGCCCGCGTGGCGCATGGTAAGTAAAAGTACCTAAAAAGTGTGAGGATTAACTACGCTAATGTGATCCTCAGTTAAAATCCCCCACCAGGCAACTGTAAGGAGGCCCGCGTGGCGCATGGTAAGTAAAAGTACCTAAAAAGTGTGAGGATTAACTACGCTAACGTGATCCTCAGTTAAAATCCCTCACCAGGCAACTGTAAGGAGGCCCGCGTGGCGCATGGTAAGTAAAAGTACCTAAAAAGTGTGAGGATTAACTACGCTAATGTGATCCTCAGTTAAAATCCCTCACCAGACAACTGTAAGGAGGCCCGCGTGGCGCATGGTAAGTAGAAGTACCTAAAAAGTGTGAGGATTAACTACGCTAACGGAATATAAATATTTATGAACTATGCGTAGCGGAAAGCCCCGTAACGAATAAAGCAAGAAATTAGAAATTACATTTAATTTTCTCGTGGAATCCCTTGTTACAAAATTCTCAAATCACAGCTTTATGTTCATGAAAATGTGACATTAAATTAATATTTTTGTTAATTTGACATGAGTGGAAGTTCTGAGGTAAGTTTTTGGACCAAAGATAGATGAACAGGAGGTGAATGGAGAAGAGTGCATAACATTGAAGTAAGCCAGGTAAAATAAGAACAGTTAAGTCTCATAGACTGCGATGGTCAGGACATGTGTCAAGAATGGAGAATGAAAGACGTGCGTGGAACATCTTTATAGGAAAACCAGAGGGAAAACGCCCAGTTAGGTGACCAAGAATTAGGTGGGAGAATTTATTAATAGGAAAACCATAGGGAAAACGAGCAGTTGGTAGACCAAGAATGATGTGGGAGAATAACATTAACCATGATTTGAGAGAAGTACACTTATGCAGGGAATGATTTGAAAACATTATCTCAGGAAAGGGATGTATGGATAGCTTATGTCCGTGAGGCCATGAACCTACGGGTTCAATAATACCAGTGAGTTAGTTAGTATGACATTTTCATGCAAACAGAACAAATATATCGAATATATTCTCTTTGTCCTTTGTTTCCTTCCTTTTCTTGAATATCGTAGAAAATCTTGGTGGACCAATGGCTACCATGCGTCCGTCTGGCTCCCAGGGTGATGAGTTCAAACACTCGGAAATCTGTGGATTTACAGGGCGTAAAAATACTGAGTATCGGTTCATTGGGATAGTTGCTAAATACTTCGGTGCCGTGAATACTGTATACTTGCGGCACGAAAAAAGAACCTCATGTATGAAGAAATATAACTCGGAGAAAATATGTTGACGCTTTCTCGCTCAGATTTGAATTATGCTCTAATGATCTTAGAAGTTAAAGAGCGTCGTTAAATATATATTACATAACACTGAATGGATATTTTAGGGTTCTAAACTAAGTTTTACCCGACTATACATAGTGTAGCTTCTTTTGTCGGAATAGTTTTGGAGAGGTTCTAACGTCCAAACTGCAAATTGGAACACTAGGATTTATTTAAGGTTACATTCCGTAGAAGACTATCTTCTCTACGGCTAACATTTTGCTCCTGCCCATTGATCTCTCTTCTGCTATCTTTAGTTGGAATGTCAAATTTTCTCTTCCGGTATTGATGCAGTTTGACACATTCTTAGAGATTAATTATTTTGTTTCTCGCCCAAGATTTGTCCAGTAAAGGTAGCTCTGCCATGGTATTTCTGATTGAGCTCGATACACTCCCACTGTCGTCAAGGTCATGGAATCCCTGATGATCCTAGATATATAGGGTGTAACAGGACCACACCGACAAAATGATAGGCCATGCAGAGAGTATCATTTTTTTGTGAAGGAACATATAGTAGCAAATACGTCGTTTATGAGTCATGCGCAGATGAAGGTATTTACCCATAAGGGTCGGAATTGAATACAAACAATTGTATACGTATCATTTATTGAATAAAACATGTTTTTACAATATGTGTTCAAACAATAAGTGTTTTGACGATGTCTATAAGAATCCTGCCATGATCGGCCGTACTGGCCGTACATTGCTTCGACGATATCAAACATTCAATGAGGCACAGGGTCGACTACTTAAACACTTATTGTAAAAACATGTATTTGTCAATAAAATGATACCTGTGCAATTGTTTGTATTCAATTCCGACCCTTTTGGGTGAACACCTTCATCTGCGGGTAACTCATAAACAACGTGTTTGCGACTATATGTTCCTCCACAAAAAAAAATATTCTTCCGCATGGCCTATCATCCCTTTCATTTTGTCAGTTAGGTCCTGTCACACCCTGTGTTTTTAGGATTGTTATTAATTAAACATTTTATCTTTGTAACTTAACTTTGGGTATGATATGCGTTTGTTATATTGTGTTGTTATTTGTTACCTTCATGATGTACCGGAGACATAACTAAAGGCTCAGCTGGGCAAGTCATCGAGTACTTATTTAATGTTTATTTCTCGTTCACATTTATTTTCATCCGCCCAGCATAAAAAATTGTGGTCCAATTGTGGTGCACAAAACAAAAGTTTAGTGTAAAATAAACAAACATAGAGGATGAAGTACTGTTTTAAATAAGACTATAAACATCAGCTAGAACAGGAAACATTCATTAAATTTTCAGAACAAAAAGTCGAAAGCACGTTGTATAATTTGCTAAGGCAATAAACTACAAGCCGGGAGGTTACGAGTTTGATTTCAGATGAGGTCAGGCTTATTACCACTTGACGAAACTTTGTGGTAGGATCATGTCACTGGGTTCTACTCAGCCTCTAAAATCAATGAATACCAGATATATTTTCTTGACTCAAACAGTCCTTCAATGAGTACTGAAAACTGGGGAGATAAATACTCGCCAATTGTCGAAATAGGCGTCAGCCATTATCTCCTACTTTTTCAATAGCTCTCTTAGTCCTGTAATATGATAGCTTTACATATTTACAAATATATAACTTGGGGTGATGAGTGCTTTCCACCAGATAACTTTACATACTCACTTCTTTCAAGAGGTTTCGTGATGTTTTATGAAATTTGTTTGTTAACTGTTACATTAAACTAGACCTAAAACATTCTGTTGATCTACCGAAATAACTAACTTATGTAGTGTATAATATTGTAGTCTGAGAACAACTGAGTGTCATTAATTAACTTCCACATATCAAATTATTAAAGGAGAAAAATCAATAAGATCGATATTATAAATAAGTAGATAACCTGGAGTTAATGAACAAAACAAGCAATAGGCGGAAGAAAATCATTAATGCGAAAATGTCCGTATAATAATTTATACAGGAATCGAAAAATCCTACGACCTACTGTTTCATGCCTTGTCACAGGTCCACGTTACTTCAAATTTCTATGTAGAATAAATGTTCTCTTGGAATATTGATCAGTAGGAGATCGGTGCCCTTACGGAAACGCCCAGATGGTAGACCAAGAATTAGATGGGAGAATAACGTTCATGATTTGAGGGAAGTGGATTATACAGATGATGATTGAAAGACATTTGCTCAGGATAGGTATGTATGGAGAGCTTATGTCCGCGCAATCATAAACCTATGGGTTCGATAGAGCCAGTGAATTAGTTAGTTAGTTAGGTGATCGGTGTTCACCCAGGATCGCAATGAATTAGGGCAGCTCTAATAAATAGCAAGTATAAGACTTAGGAGACATCCTGACCACATACCAACCATATACTGTTTACATTACCGTGTGTGGCCTGTAATGGGATCACTTTACACACTTTTACCTACCTCTATAAAATGACACAATTAATAGATCAATTGTCTTCCAAGCCTCTCGCGGCATGAAGTTTTGTTTGTTTCAAGAACGGGGATGTTTACTTTTAAAAACAAAATGAAATAAAATGCTATGCATAAGAATGAAGAACAGGATATTTTCAATTTTAGACTTGAATTTGTTTTAATTTTCAATTAGTTGGTTTTCAAATGCATATGTAGTGATATATTAATATACTGGCTAGTCACATTATTGTGTGAGTTGTCAATGGAAACAATATATTTTAGGAGTACGAAAAATTAAAATGAACTGTATAATCATGGGTTTATTTGCCTTCCAAATTTGGCACACATTAAAAAAGGTTGGTACGTTGTATATTTGAGGAGGTTAGAAGCAAAAGTGCAAGTTTTGCAGTATTGGGAAAACGCTTTTAAAGTTGAAGTTGTATAAGAAAATGACAGGTAATTCAAAATGATAACTTCGAGTGATGCATATTTTCTCCCAGATAACTGGAAATAGACATTAATGCCTTTACACACTTACCTTTTTCAAGAGGAAAAATTCACTTCCAATCGCCTCAATGAAAAGGCATTTCTTTCATTGTGGATAAATGATTTTTCTGGATTTTCCTTGTAGCCTTCATTTAAACATGACAACTTGTGGTATTGAATATTTACCTGATAGAGGAAGGTCTGTACTTACATTTCCACAGTTAATATAGAGTGATTAAATACTTCTGGATTCAATCTGTCAAATAATTATATTTTAAAATTTCATTTGTAAAAATATCTTGCATTTTCACATTTAGTGACGTTGCTACGTTACGATACAGTTATTACGTCAACATTAGCATCAAATGACATTTCTACGATCATTTTTTGCCCGGTGGTGCGTTCTGTGGTTCTTACAGGAATGACGACCATGATTGAGTCAGTTTCCTAAATTTCTGGGATGCCAATAAATAAATAACTAAATAACTGTACTGTAAAGTTACAAAATACTTACCGAGGGCGGGAAGTAAAAGCACTGCCGTTATTTTATGGTACGTACAATGTAGATACATATAAAATATATCCAAATGATAGTGTGAATGTACATTATACCAAACAAATCACTGCATTTTAAATGAACTGAGATTTGTTTGAAGCAATATAAATCAATAAATTCACACTTGCCGCCAATTTAAACCTGATAGGTGTCGGCCTGTTGTAGTCTGAAATAAATTATTTTCGGCACTTACTGTAACATTGGCCAGACTTCTAACGACAGTCAGTTGTTTATAATGAACGAACATATTTCGAACAAAGATGTTGTTGTTTATTATAATGAACACCATCGTGCAAAAAATATGTACAAAACACGTTTGTGAAGTGTTTTACAGAATTTCGCAAATTAAAAACCTTGATATCGCTCGGTTTTAATCATTTCCTCGCTTCTGTAAAAACCACTTCACATCCTCGCATTGTAATTTACTATTGTTAAATTTATTTGTTTTTAATAAAATTATTTTAGGGGCGCAGGGGTAAAGATCCCATATCGATTTATATATCAAATTACAAGTTTCCTCACGTTTAAATATTCGTAAGAACAGTTTTATTTCTAAAAAAAAGCCACATTGTGTTGGGATAATATGACATAGAGAATGTAATATGCATACGATTAGATCGTTTTTCATTTTCCTTCTTCTTAGACGTGAAATCGATCTTGTTAGAGTAGAGCTTATCATGCTCGCCTCTGGTTCCAAAGTTCACGGGAACAAACCCTTCCGGCGTATGTGGAATATTTTGGATGTAAAAATCGTAAGTTTATTTTCCTTCGTAAAGGACCAGAAACCAGTGTCGCATGTCTGGATTTATGGCACGTAAGATAATATCAAGTCCAGAGCCGTAGCCGAGTGGTTAAGGCAGGAAGCTTTGGCGCAGAGCTACGGGACTTGCGCTGATTCGAGTCTCCATGGGAATAAATTTTCTCATGGTATTTCGGCCAGTATGGGACCGGTGTCCACCCAGCATCGTGAGGCATTTGTGTAGCTACAATAAGTACCGGCTCCAGGTTGAGAAAACAAGCTATAACAGTTGGAGGGACTCTACATGCTGACCACATGTCACTCCATCACTGGATGATGATCATCTTCCTCTGTGAGTGACACATATGGATGTGAGGCCAGCAACTATGGCCCTTCTAGGCCTGTCGCGCCAGGAGTTAAGAAAATATCAAGCCTGTAAGATGAGGTCTCTATGCAAAAATGTTGGTCCTTACTCCTCTAGATTATAATTGCGGCACGAATTAGTTTACCTTTTAAAGGGTGTCGTGGATTATCAATTATGACATAACACTGATTGAATGTATTGATTTGTTTGAACTTTTCTCCCGTGTGAGTGTCGCCTTTTCTACGGTTAAAAGTGTTCCTCCCACCCGTTGATCTCTCTTCCACCATTTCTAACGCTGAAAAGTAAACATTTCTCTTCCAACATTGATGCTATTTGATATTCTCTTCTGAATTCCTTCTTTGCGTGGTTTCTCGCCAAGATTTTCTAAGCAATGGCGAGCTAACAATAACTACGTAACTATACAATTGGCTATTTCAGTTTCTTTTACCCCCACCAGCATCGTTATGGAATACCTGTTGGGTGCAAATATTTCTTATGAACTAACTAACTCACTACATAACAGTGTTTCGCATACATATAACTCAGAGAATAATCATGTCAGGGCCTATAGATTTTTAGCTTAAGTTATTTTTTGTGAAGTTAGAGATGGAAAGAGACCCTGTGGTGATAATAAAATACAATTACAGAATTTAGCAAGTTCAGAAAACATATTAGGAAAGCAACGGGAAGCTACCACACCTAGAATTCCTAATAAAGCTGCAAGCATAGCATGAAAATGCTATGATTGCAGTGAAAGACCTGCCCTTCGGCAGAATTACTATGAACGGATATATATATATATATATAATTATTTTTTTTCACATTGAGCAATTCAATATTGAATTGACATGATATGAGAAGTAATTGCTGGTACGGGACTTGAACCCAGACCTCTGTATTTATATCCCACTACATCCAGTAATAATGAGATATATTGTTATAATAGAAACGAATGTTTTTACTAGACTTGTGCGGTGGCTTAATTGATAGAGCACTGGGATAAATCCACAGGTTCGGGTTCAAGTCCCGTTGGAGCATTTATTAATTTTTCTTATCATGTTAAAAACACACAAACACATACACACATATGTGAATATATATATATATATATATATATATATATATATATATATATATATAATTCAAGGAGGATTTATGTTCATTTTTATTTTAAAATTCCGCTTGTAATTAAGAATAACATAAAATCATATCTAAAAAATATACAAAGACAGAAACATTTGAAATTTTATATTTAAATTTCTTATATTATGTTAGATTTCAAATGTGAACAGTACAAAACGTAATATATTTTCAAACATTTTAATCTATGAGAAATATGATATTTATAATTGTATTTAGTATTTACATGATAAAGGAATATATGCGATTTCTTCATTCCAAAAAATTACTGTTACAAACTAAATTTAAAACTGTCAAACTTTTGTATTTTATAAAATTCAAATAAAAACTCACTTTTTCAATATTCACACACAGTGGCGCTGCTCCGCAACGTAAGTTCTTATTACGTCTACATATTTGTTATTTTTTGCTAAAAAAACCATTTCACAGAATAGTGTTACGAAGCTATTTTTTTTTGTAAATCTTGGGAGGCGGATGTATTGTATACATATATATATATATATATATATATATATATATATATATATAATTAGATTTTTTTTTTTACTTTTAGCAATGCTTGCATAAAATGACATGATAAGAAAAATAAATGCTCGGACGGGACTTGATCCCGGACCACTGGATTCATATCCCACTACATCGTGTAACAATTAGAATATATTATTATAAGAGCAATGAATGTTTGTACCAGATTTGCTCGGTAGCGTAATCGGTAGAGCACTGGAAAATATATATATATATATATATAATTATTATTATTATTATTAAATTTTTGACAAATGCCAATGCAAGCTAAAAATGCCATGATAAGAAATATAAATGCTCGGACGGGACTTCATCCCGGGCCTCTGGATTTATATCCCACAACATATAGTAATAATGAGAATATATTATTATAAGAGAAATAAATGTTTGTACTAGACTTGCTCGGTTGCTTAACCTGTAGCGCACTGGGATATATATATATATATATAATAAATTAATTTTTGTCATTGAGCAATGCAAACTTAAAATGACATTTTTAGAAAAACGAGTGCTCGAACGGGACTTGAAGCCGCACCTCAGCATTTATATCCCACTCATGTAGTAATAATCAGAATATATTATTATAAGAGAAATAAATATTTGTACAAGACCTGCTTGGTGGCTTAATTGGTAGCGCACTGGGATATAGATAATTAAATTTTTAACATTGAACAAAGCAGCTTAAAATGACATGATAAGAAATATTATTACTCGGACGGGACTTGAACCCGGACCTCTGGATTCATATCCCACTACATCGTGTAACAATTAGAATATATTATTATAAGAGAAATGAATGTACTTGACTTGATAGGTGGCGTAAAGGGAAGGGCACTGGGATATATATATATATGTATATATATATATATATATATATATATAATTTTTCACATTGAGCAATTCAATCTTGAATTAACATGATATGAGAAGTAATTGCTCGTATGAGACTTAAACCCGGATCACTGTATTAATATCCGACTACATCCAGTAATAATGAGAATATATTATTATAATGGAAATGAATGTTTGTACTAGACTTGTTCGGTTGCCTAATCGGTAGAGCACTGGGATATATCCACAGGTTCGGGTTCAAGTCTCGTTGGAGCATTTTATTAATTTTTCTTATGTCAAACACACACACACATATATATATATATATATATATATATATATATATATATATATATATATATATATAATTCAAGGAGGATTTATGTTCATTTTTATTTTAAAATTGCGCTTGTAATATGGAATAACATAAAATCATATCTCGAAAATATACAAAGACAGAAACATTTGAAATTTTGAATTCAAATTTCGTATATTATGTTAGATTTCAAATGTGAACAGTACAAAACGTAATATATTTTCACACATTGTAATCCATGAAAAATATGATACTCCTATTTATAATTGTATTTCCTACAATATAGATCTTGTAGTTCACCGTTATGTAGTCTTCTGCATTCGCGCGTCTGTTCATCTCTCTTTTGTTCTAAAATTTTCCTAAGAAATTTGTGTTGAAACTGTACAAATTTTCACTATATTATTGTTATTATTATTACTATTATTATTATTGTTAATTTTATCATTATTGTTATTATTATTATCATTATTATTATTAGTTATTAAAATAAGAATAACTGATGGAAGAAGAATCGTTGGTATGTTGAACTCAGTACTTTGGGATAGAAATGTAATATACAGAACGAAGAAAACTACATTCACGTTCTGTTACAAAGCACTTTATTATGTGGGTCGAAACCTGGACAGTAAGTAAAAAATAACCCAACCAGCTGTCATCAGTTGAAATGGACTTTCGGAGGCGATGTATAAGAATTTCAAGAATAGATAAGGTCAGAAACACCACAATAAGGTGAAATTATGCAAGTTGAGAAAACATATTAGGAAAAATAAAAGAAAAACGTTTGAAATGGTATGGACAGCTCATAAGAATGGAAGAAGAGAGAATACCATACAAGATCATTAATTGGAAAGCTAATGGAAGAAGTGAAAGAGGCGGGCCTAGAGAACGATGGATGGATGGAGTGAAGAGAAGTATGGAAGCTAGAGATCTGAGAGAAGAAGATGCTTTAGACAAGAAACCTCTGGCGACAAATCACTTTGGGTTGAAGGAGAAAGACTGTATTGTGGAATATTCCTAAATAAAAAATTGTTATTATTATTATTATTATTATATTATATAAATTTACAATTTATTTATTAATAATATTATATATTGATGTCCCGCGCCGTAGCCGAGCGGTTAAGGTAGGAAGCCTTGGTGCAGAGCTACGGGACTTGCGCTGGTTCGAGTATCCATGGGGGAAGAAATTTTCTCATGGTATTTCGGCCAGTATGGGACCGGTGCCCACCCAGCATCGTGAGGCAATTGGGTAGCTACAATAAGTAGCGGCTCCAGGTTGAGGAACCAGCTATAACGGCTGGGGGACTCGACATGCTAACCACATGTCACCCCTACATCGGCTGTTCATCATCAACCTCTGTGATTGACACATGTAGATGTGAAGGGCCAGCAGCCGGCTGGTAAAAGGGCAACCGCTGAGAAGTGGAAAGACCCTCAATCGGAATATATTGATAATATTATTATATTATGTTATTTTAATTTACAATTTTTTTATTAAAAATATAATAATAAAATAAATATTGAAATTATAGATTTTAGAAATTTTGCAGTAAATTGTATGTTAGGTTATCGTTTATATTTGTAATGTTTGATAAAATGGCTAATTAACGTGCGAACCCT
Source organism: Diploptera punctata (assembly GCA_030220185.1). Classification (NCBI taxonomy): domain Eukaryota; kingdom Metazoa; phylum Arthropoda; class Insecta; order Blattodea; family Blaberidae; genus Diploptera; species Diploptera punctata. The sequence goes on along the minus strand of JASPKZ010008841.1, from coordinate 128,065 downwards.
GTTTACAAAACATGGTCTGATAAATAAAGTAGATGTGGCAACAATGTACTTCTCATTCTGCGTCTCCGCAAAATTCAATAAGTAGCTCAATGGCCCTTGTAATATTTTAATCGTTACATATTGTATTATTTTTAATATTTACACGAAAACTGTCAAAGCTGCATAAAAAATAAACATTTTCAGACAATTTTGAAAAATTACGCTATTCAAAAATAATATTAATACATCTTGGAGAAGGGTTTATTGTTGGGCAAAGAGGTAAAGATTGGATTTAGTGACACTAGGAATACTGAAGGAGTTCTCCATGTGTGAGAACTTAGGTTGCTCAGGTTGGTAATCGGTAGAGTTGAGGTTCTTATCTCGGGATTCCACGAGGACTTCGTCGGGCAGAATTAATGTGCAAAGAAGATCTGGTAAAAGTAGTTTATTCTTAACTTTTATACACTGCAAGTAATCGTCTATACGAAGTGAATTTATTCAACTTTAGAACGAAGTGTCTTTGAGAAGTGACTTGATATAATTTTGTACGAGAAGTTACTTTGTTCGATCGTATACGAGAAGTGACGAGGAGAAGCCTCTCTCGCCTATAGGTAAATTAGTTACTCCCACTACCTCGATCTAGTGGACCTAAGGTCAGTGCTTAGGCACATATAACGAAACATATAATTGGTTAATGCGCCCTCCTATTTTGATCCCGGGGGTGTTACAAATTTATTATTGGCGATTTACGCCTTCAGAGGTTGGACCTTTTTTCCCCGTGCTGGCTTCACGTACAGTCGGGTCACAAACATTAGCTAGGCTTAGGTTTTTTTTTCTTAGGCTTGGGTTTTTTCCTAGGCTTCCGACGCTAGAAACTTGCCATATTCCCACACTTTTTTTTGCTAACGTAGTTTGTGTCAGGTAAAACCCCCGCTTGTACATTTAGCTAATGGGTTATGGTTATCACGATAAATCAGTTAACTGGAGGCTTAGAAGATATTTCTACTCAATCTGTCTAGCAAAGGATTTTGTCATTAGTAAGTTATTATCATGTGTCAGCCGCTTCCGTCTTAACAAAAGAAAGGGTTACATTACCTGAGTTGTCAGTCTTCTTTAATAACTAATAATTTAATTACATTGATGCTGACTTCTTTGGATCATTTTATATGACCTTTGCTCCTACATAATCAGGTTCTACTCGCTTTCCTGATCAATTTGAATATAAATATGACCTAAGTCCAGTAACTGCTTCATTAAATGATATTATAATTTTATCCGCTTATTATTACCGATAGGGATTTATTTAGATTTACACAGGAGGCTGTGTGACTAACTTGCCACAAATGCCCTATACTCAAATGGAAAAATCAAGGGATTTTTTCATTTGTTTATAATCCTCTCGCATAATATAATGCTAGTATCATAGCTATAGTGGCCTTTAAAAAAAATGGCTATAATATTTTGGTTAGAGCACGTTAACCCTAAGAGTGTTGCCAGCACGTCAATTATGTTCAGATTGTAAACACTGATATGTATCCCTTTTACCTGGGATCGTTCTTTGAGGTTAAATAGACTCACTTTCTGCAATATAGACATACATAAATATTCATAAAGAAAAAAAAGATACACCCTTAATATATTAGGTGGTCTACTCAAACCATTCATGCTTATACAATTACCATTCAAAACTATTTAGTTGAATACCAGTATAGCATAAATTGTTTCTTCATGTGTAACTGTTTATTTTCAATTTAATTTACACCTTAATATCTACCTACATTATAATGTGCGTCTACAGCTTGGGAATTCATTTGCGATGAACCAGTTTTGTCTACTTCAAACCATATGTCGAATAATACTTCAGTTTTGCTAAATTTAATTTAAATTGAGTCAATAAGACTTATTTACATGGATCTATATCTTTGCGACCAAAATACTAAATATCGCGTTTAAGCAGCTGTGCTATCGTTATAAACAATTATTATTGATGGTATTACACCCTGATCTCATATTTTCCCCATAGGTATTGCATACATACGAATTCATCATGATTATTAATCCATGAAATATTCATGATTCTTAATATTTTATTCTCAACATATTTCGGCCCATTTACTTTGCCAAAGCATAGCTGGCTATATCATTACTCAGCCAAACGACGTTATTTTCTTAAGCGTGCAAAATATTTTCATTCGAATACAGAATCGCATAGTATGTCACATTCGCTTCCACCAGCGACCATGACTTCATCTCATCTCATTATTAACATCGAATACAAATTCGCACAAATTGTCACATTCGCTTCCACCAGCGACCATGACTTCATCTCATCTCATTATTAACATCGAATACAAATTCGCACAAATTGTCACATTCGCTTCCACCAGCGATCATGACTTCATCTCATCTCATTATTAACATCGAATACAGATTCGCACAAATTGTCACATTCGCTTCCACCAGCGACCATGACTTCATCTCATCTCATTATTAACCCCTCAACGTGGGTAGATTTAAATGGCACGTCATAACCAGATGCGGGAGGAATTTTGACTGGGGTTTAAATCCGGCCATCCAATGCGAGTATTCAAGTAACACATTTAAAAGGATCCTGCGTAATTTAAATTATTTCAGACTCCCTCTCGGTGTATACTTAATATAACATTTAATAAATTATAAATATTATAATACTCACATAACATCTCTTCAGGTGTAGACTAACAATGGTTTTTATTCCACAGTTGTAAAAATAAATAAAACAACACAGTTCACATATATAATTAAAACAGTGAATTACACAACAAATTCTTTGAAGGATTCAGAGAACCGGCACACTACCTAACAACACAATGCAATATTACACAAGAGAAGGGTCTTCCGGAAAAAAAAAAAACTCAGAGCTGAAGGGGGCTTTAGAAATTTAGTTTAGTGTGATAAATTTTAAAGCAATTTTCGAGGCATAAACCAGCTTGACAGTCGGGACACCAGTAAGTTGACTCTTTTCTCTTTCCATGTTTACTGCAAACAACACACCTCTTTTGTGGTTTAGACTTCTTCCCTGTTGGGGGAATCTTCTCCAAAAAATGTCTTTCTAACAATCTGGGTACATTATTATTGCTCGTGTGCCTTCCAGGAACTTTCCTTTCTATACATGAACCATGTTGAGCTAAGAGACCTTCAACTAAATCGACCCTAAATTTCAAATTATCTTTCTTTTCGTTTCCAATATTTTGCTTGTATATAATACTTGCATTTAGTATGCATATGTTTAAAAGTCTTTTAAACATTTTCATGGACCATTTACTCATTTTTTTTCTCTCGATCAGGTAACCTTGTAGTAATTGATCTTTCAAATCCACGCCTCCCATGATGTAATTGTAGTCGCATATCATCGCCGGTTTCACCTTATCGTGTCCTCTTCTTGTTTTAACAATTTTGGTTTCGTCAGTATGGTATGTAGATAACATTGTCACATTCTTTTTGTCACTCCACTTCATAACTGTAACTGGACCTGAATGTTGTGAAATAAGTTCACCCTTTTTCAATTTTTTCTCCTTTACTGTCTTAGGCACGTGTTTCCTATTTAGTCGAAGAGTCCCAACACAGTCAGTTTTAAAATATTTTAATTTCATTGCCAATGACGGAGAATTATAAAAGTTGTCCATCCACAATGTATACCCTTTTCCTAGCAATGGTTCCATAAGTTGAAATACAATAGCCATAGTTTTATTCGCTACACCTGACGTCAAAGTAGAATCCAATTTTGTGTCCTTGCCTGTATAAACAATGAACGACCACAAATAGCCAGTAGTCGATTCACAGAGTTCAAAAGTTTTAATTCCGAATTTTGATGATTTTAGCGGTAGATATTGAATGAATGATAGACGCCCTTTCCATAATGTAAGGGATTCGTCGATTGAAATATTTTGTTTTGGTATGTACATTGTTTGAAATTTATTGTTGAGGTACTGTACTAAAGGATAAATCGGAAATAATTTTTTTGGGCCGTCATAGGTAGTGAATTTTATGTCATTGTTGTTAAAATGAAGAAATTTGCAAATAGATTCAAATCTGTCCAAGGACATAACAGAACCAAATATGGGCATGGCTATTGTCGAATTTCGTGAAAAATAAGAGCGAAAAGTAGGTTTCTGTACTATTCCCATCAACATAAATAGTGCTAAAGTAACGTACATTTCGTCAAGTGTCACAGGGGTCCATTCTCTCACTCTGGATCGAAATGAGAAAAGCATACCCCAAGATTTCATGTACTGTTCTGCATAACGGTTAGTCTCTGTAACAATCATGCTGACAAGTTCAAGAGTGAAGAAAAGTTTGAATGCTTCTACGACACTACTAACATTTCTTGCAACACTTTGTGGGCCGAACACATTAGTGAATGTTTCACGTTTTGGGACATAATTACACATGGATTCCCATGTAAATATTTCAACCCCTTCTGCCTGACCTGCTATAGTATTTTCATCTGTATCACATTCCAAATCGGATTGCACTTCCGTTTCTGCCACTGCTACGTCACTTAATTCAGATTCGTCATCAGAATCAAAAACACTTTCTTCTGAATCACTAAAACGAGAATTTAAAAGATTCTCAATCTCGGAACTCGATAAACTTTTCGCCATTTCCTTAGTATACGCTAGACAAGATCACCAACAACTAAACACAGAATGAAACATGGATTTTCTTCCTTTGAAAAAAAATAAACAAAAAAAAAGGTCAACTGACCATTTATTGGTCAATATAACATTCCGGTTTGTTCTTGAAGTTTACAGCTAAAAAGAGGGCATAACACAAAAATCTTTTATGGAGTTATAAATGTAAGAAAGTGTCAGGAGACATAAGAATAACTATAAAACTACAATTGTTTTAAAATGTTCCTTAATGACATCAACGAATAATATACACACTAATAAAAACATTGAAGTCTCTATATCATAATTCTATAAACGGGAAATAGTTAACGTAAAAAAATAAGATAATAATAACAGTTTATAGCAGTGCGTGCAGATTGCGTACATGTCACGTCCTTCCGCATTTGGTGAAGAATTCACCCCGCGTACACGTCACGTCATTCCACGCTGACGGGTTAACATCGAATACAAATTCGCACAAAATGTCACATTCGCTTCCATCAGCGATCATGACTTCATCTCATCTCATTATTAACATCGAATACAAATTCGCACAAAATTGTCACATTCGCTTCCATCAGCGATCATGACCTCATCTCATCTCATTAACTAGATAATACGGGATCCCTTGCCCTCAAATATTTTCAACAAAATAGCACGTGTTATACAAACACAGTGACGTGCCGCTTCGGCCCACGTCTACAAATTAAATTCTGTAAATATAATCAACAAATAAATTCCTCACGCTTTATAGGTTCACACCGCCACTCGGCCTTTCAATTAAGGTGCATTAGCTCCTATGTTTACGCTGTCTGATTGTTATTTTAGACAAAATAATCGCAATCATCATGATGCTATTCGTATTCAGATTGTTGTACAAGTTTCTTCAATTACCTATATGTATTAAACAATGACAATGGCCTATCTGGGCTCATTTTAACATTTACTGGATTAAGTAGATACTGCAGCTTTCTGCTCGAGCGATTGGGTTAAAACATTTAAAAATATAGATCCATTCTCCATCGTTAAGTTCAAATCAACAATTTATTAATCACCCTCAATCTTAGCTGAAAGTGGACATGCATGTGTTATGTATTCACACTAATTCAATTAATTATCCATCCATCAATATGGGGGTATTATCACGATTAATATTTAAATCGATATTTCACTTTATTTTTTTTCGCAGTCATTGTGCCCTTTCCTCTCGCGATTAGCGTTTTAATCTAGGCCTATTTAATCACTTTATTAGTGATTACATTTATTTATTTTTTTTTCACTAATACTTTTCATTTATGTCCTAATCTCAGCTAGTATTGAGTTCGAATCCCGTGAAAACTGGTTCATGCATTTAAGTATAATTTATCAGGTCTTGTATTTTTTTTTTGTTTGGGGATTATGTAGAGCTTATATGTTTGTACCTTTTGTATGTTATATCAAAATTCTGTCGGTATATAACCACTTCCTTACCTGGGTACTGCATAATTTCAGCGTTTACATGGACATTTATCTCGTACCCAAAATCACGGTAGTGTCTACCTGTGCACACAATACAATATAGTACAATGCAAGACATACATACATACGTAATATATCCATTCCGTTGTCATTCTTACGTGTAAAAATCTCTCCCTCCCTTTTTTTTTTCGAGTGTCAACTTTCACTGTCCGTCTGTCTACCCTTAATACTATTAGTGTCTAATTTCACAGTCTGTTAACTCGCAAAGGCCTCCTGTACTATTATTATATACATATTTTGCGATACTACGCCCACACGCAAACAAACTCTGAACACACGCGTGGTAATTTATCGGGTCTTTACAGCCTCAATCTTATTCTTAGATTCACATATAATAACTAGACTTTTGTCAAAATTTTTCAAATGATTCTTACTTCTATCATCTAGGTTAGTATGCGCCACAGAATTACTAGCGATCTCTGGGTTCCCTAGTATCTCTGTACGTGCATATGTTTTGTGATTAGCCGTCGTCCAAGAAACACTCTCCGACGCGTGTGATTCATTTTCTGGGGTCCTATCCTTTTGACATACACTATTATCTTTCTCTGTGGGAACACTTATTTCATCATTTAGTTTGGCAGTTTGGTTATTCACTTTCTGCACTATATCAATGCTAGGTTTTACTATCATTTCAATCAATTCAGGGCGTTTATCCTGCTCTGCAATTTTCTGAGCTACTTGGGGCTTTAGTGTTTCTTGTTCGTGGGCTGGCTTTTGTACAAATAGACACATATAATTTACCCTTTTGTCCGAGTTCTCTACACTACAGAGCCCATTCTTGTCTACTCGTTCTATTTCCCCTTTTAATTCCTCTTGTTTTTCTCGTAGATTAGTTTGTAACATTGTTTTCTCCTTATCCGTCCTGCTTTCTATTTTCTCTAAGTCTTTAGGTTTTTCTTTCGTTATGTTTACCTTTATTTCTACACATGCTGGCGATTCATTTATTTTCGCTTCTAATATCTCCCTATCTTTTCTCATCTCATCCCTTAATGTTTCCAATTCTTGTTTTCTTTCTACCCTTAATTTTTCAAATAATTCTTCGTGTCGTTTCATGAACAATTCTAAAACTGTATTAATATCGGTATTTTGTCTACTCTGGCTGTTCTCTATACTCACTGTTTCAGGTTCCTTGTCTACTTGTTCTTTCCCTGTCATATTCTCCCTTGTGTCCTGCTCTGAGTTGCCTCTACCATCTTCATTATCCTCTCCCATCCTTACAATTTCGTTCTCTCCTTCAATCATTTGCCCCACACGCCTTCTCCCTGTCATATTCGTCTTTCTTATCCATTTTTTTATCTATATTAGCCTGCCCTTTTCTATTCCTACTTCTTAATAACATAAATACACACAGATATATTTTCCGTTAAATCACTGTAATATTTTGATTTCTTATATATGTAAAAAGTAAAAAAAAAATGCTTAATCTGCTGTTGTGTCACTTACTGCTTCCTTCCTTCAGTTGCTGTCTTCTCGTTCCGCATCCAGGGTTGTCTGCTTGTTGCCATCATCTTCTCTGTCCTGGTTGCCTCGTGGTCGTGGGACTTAGTCGTTCTGCCGTTGATTTCTATTCGTGTATTACTTTTACGACCTATTCTGCCCGCACGTTAGGGAGCCAATATGGAGAAGGGTTTATTGTTGGGCAAAGAGGTAAAGATTGGATTTAGTGACACTAGGAATACTGAAGGAGTTCTCCATGTGTGAGAACTTAGGTTGCTCAGGTTGGTAATCGGTAGAGTTGAGGTTCTTATCTCGGGATTCCACGAGGACTTCGTCGGGCAGAATTAATGTGCAAAGAAGATCTGGTAAAAGTAGTTTATTCTTAACTTTTATACACTGCAAGTAATCGTCTATACGAAGTGAATTTATTCAACTTTAGAACGAAGTGTCTTTGAGAAGTGACTTGATATAATTTTGTACGAGAAGTTACTTTGTTCGATCGTATACGAGAAGTGACGAGGAGAAGCCTCTCTCGCCTATAGGTAAATTAGTTACTCCCACTACCTCGATCTAGTGGACCTAAGGTCAGTGCTTAGGCACATATAACGAAACATATAATTGGTTAATGCGCCCTCCTATTTTGATCCCGGGGGTGTTACAAATTTATTATTGGCGATTTACGCCTTCAGAGGTTGGACCTTTTTTCCCCGTGCTGGCTTCACGTACAGTCGGGTCACAAACATTAGCTAGGCTTAGGTTTTTTTTTCTTAGGCTTGGGTTTTTTCCTAGGCTTCCGACGCTAGAAACTTGCCATATTCCCACACTTTTTTTTGCTAACGTAGTTTGTGTCAGGTAAAACCCCCGCTTGTACATTTAGCTAATGGGTTATGGTTATCACGATAAATCAGTTAACTGGAGGCTTAGAAGATATTTCTACTCAATCTGTCTAGCAAAGGATTTTGTCATTAGTAAGTTATTATCATGTGTCAGCCGCTTCCGTCTTAACAAAAGAAAGGGTTACATTACCTGAGTTGTCAGTCCTCTTTAATAACTAATAATTTAATTACATTGATGCTGACTTCTTTGGATCATTTTATATGACCTTTGCTCCTACATAATCAGGTTCTACTCGCTTTCCTGATCAATTTGAATATAAATATGACCTAAGTCCAGTAACTGCTTCATTAAATGATATTATAATTTTATCCGCTTATTATTACCGATAGGGATTTATTTAGATTTACACAGGAGGCTGTGTGACTAACTTGCCACAATCTCCAAGCAATTACATAGAGTATATATTTTATTATAAACTTCAAATTTTTTAAAATATTTCGTTTCCATGTTAATTGACGATCCATTAGTAATGTCAGAACTCGCGTCAAGGTGACACAAACATCGCCACTTAGCGATCGTGTTTTGTTAATTTGCAACACTGTAGGTGTACCTTGGTTGAACCAGACGCCTGTTGAGAATAAATGTTATAAAATGGAAAATATGAAGAAGTGTATGACGTAATAATAGCAGTTATAACTATTAAATAACCAATAATAACAGTTATATAAGCAGTTAAACAGTTATAATTATTTATATAATGTCTCAAACTTTAAAACTACCAAAAATATGTCATAGAAATTTAATTTTTTACTTTATTCTTGTCTAGAATATGTTGTTGATTACAACAGAATTTGGTTTTTTTTTTAATATTTCTTGGTTTTAAACTTAATAGCTGTGCTGATAACTGTGATCAATCATAAATATAAATTAGCATTACGTGATTTCTCCATTCTAACACATTATATTTATAATTATATTTTCAATCTCAGGATAGCGGATTCTCTGCCAGAAGTCCACCCACATTAATCGAATTTAAAACTTGAAAAAACTCATAAATTATGATAGCAATATGTGAATAATAATCAGAGGAAAGTATATAAATTGATTTTATTTCCAAAAAAAAGAGAGGAACAATGTGGATTCCGAAAAGGCCGATCGTGTATCGACGCTATATTTGTTATAAAACAACTAATTGAGAAGTGGAAAGAATTTAATATCCCCCTATATATATTATTTTTAGATTTTGAAAAGGCCTACGATAGAGTCAAACGGGACATAATGTGGAAAATATTGGAAAGCTACCAAGTCCTAAATATTCTTATAAAAGTTATAGAAAGTTTGTATGAAACCACATTTATAAAAGTAAAGTTAGATCATGGGAAAATAACAGATAAATTTGAAATTAACCAAGGTTTAAGACAGGGATGTGGACTGTCTCCATTACTGTTTATTCTATATCTAAATAAAATTGTCCAGGAGTGGAAAAAACTAAACCCCTAGGAGTAAAAATATGTAGAGGAAATCAAATACAAACAATAATCTTCCCAGATGATCAAGTACTTCTAGCGGAGAATGAAGATGATTTGCAGAGATCAGTGTTTAAATTGCAGAATACCCTAGAAAAATACAACATGAAAATATCTGAAAATAAAACCAAATCCATGGCAATCACTGGAAAGGAACTTTCGAGAGTAAAAATAATAATAAATTATAAACCAATAGAACAAGTACACACTTTAATTATTTAGGTAATACTATATCACAGTTTCATAATCAAAAAGATGTGGAAACAAATTTAGAAAAATATAACAGATTAAATGGTATAATTAGGAGAAATTTTGGAAAACAAATGAGGAAAGAAATCCAATTGAGATTTCATAATGCCATAGCCAAACCTGCTCTACCATACGGAAGTGAATGCTGGACACTTCGAGCAAAAGATAAATCCCGCATTAATAGTTCACAAATGAGATTCCTCCGATCACTAACTGGAGTAACATTAAGGCATAGAATGAAAAGTGATGAGATAAGGATGCAGTGGAATAGTAGGGAAATGGTTGAACATGTACAAAATTATCAGATTATGTGGTTCCAACACGCCCAGAGAATGTCAAATTCCCGTTTACCAAAGATGATTTACCACCTCAACTCTAACGGCAAAAGAGACCTCGGAAGACCCTTCAACCGATGGAAAGATCAATTTTTGTAGTCGCAGAACGGGCATCATCACCCAATATTGCATTCGGAAGAAGAAGAAGAAGAAGAAGAAAAAATGCCTGAAAATTAAATGTGGAGTTGAGGTGACTTTAACGCAAGAATGGCATATGTACAACTTTAAACTTTTTTTAAAGTTCAAACGAAAGAGACAACTCGTGGAGCGCCAGATCATCCAATAATTTTGTGTACATTAACTGTCAACTTTCTCACCTAACTTATTGTCATTATCGAACCGTGGTACCTAGACTCGCGGACATCACTATCCTGAGATTTTTCCAATCATTCCCTGTATATTCTACTTCCCTAGTATCATGTTAACATTAACCTCCTACATCATTCTTGGCCTTCCCTTTGGTTTAGAGTTTCCATGGCCCTCTTCCATTCCTCATTTGTGTCACATGACCTGCTCACCGAAGTCTACGAGACTTGACTGTAAAAAACGAAGTCGTTTAAACCAACTAATTAACTTATTAGCACTATCGTCCCCGTAGTTTTACGGCCGCGTGTATATAAGCTCTCCATACATCCCTATCCTGGGATAATGTTTTCCAATCATCCCCTGTATAATCTACTTCACTCAAATCATGATAAGTATTATTCTCACGCTTCATTCTTGGTCTACCGAATGGCCGTTTTCACTCTGGTTTTCTATACCAGCTTCAATGCCTCACTTTCTTTCCGCATTTGTACCACGTGTCCTGCGCATCGCAGTCTACGAGACTTAACTGTCCTTATTATATCCGGATTCCTACAATATAGATCATGTAGTTCACTGTTATGTAGTCTTCTGCATTCGCCCGTCTGTTCATCTCTCTTTTGTCCTAAAATTTTCCTAAGAACTTTATGTTGGAACAGTACAGATTATCAATATATTATTATTATTATTACTATTATTGTTATTATTATTATTATTATTATTATTATTATTATTATTATTATTATTATTATTATTATTATTATTATTATTATTATTATTATTATTATTATTATTATTATTATTATTATTTAAATAAGAATAACTGATGGAAGAAGAATCGTTGGTATGTTGAACTCAGTACTTTGGAATAGAAATGTAATATACAGAACGAAGAAAACTACATTTCAAGTTCTGTTACAAAGCATTTTATTATATGGGTCGAAACCTGGACAGTGAGTAGAAAATGAGCCAACCAGCTGTCATCAGTAGAAATGGATTTTTGGAGGCGATGTACAAGAATTTCAAGAATCGATAAGGTCAGTAACACCACAATAAGGAAAATTATGCAAGTTGAGAAAACATATTAGGAAAAATAGAAGAAAAACGTTTGAAATGGTATGGACAGCTCATAAGAATGGAAGAAGAGAGAATACCATAGAAGATCATTAATTGGAAAGCTAATGGAAGAAGTGAAAGAGGCGGGCCTAGAGAACGATGGATGGATGGAGTGAAGAGAAGTATGGAAGCTAGAGATCTGAGGGAAGAAGATGCTTTAGACAAGAAACCTTTGGCGACAAATCACTTTGGGTTGAAGGAGAAACACTGTTTTGTGGAATATTCCTAAATAAAAAATTGTTATTATTATTATTATTATTATATTATATAAATTTACAATTTATTTATTATTAATATTATATATTTATACTATTATTATATTATGTTATTTTAATTTACAATTTATTTATTAATAACATTATAATAAAATAAATATTGAAATTATAGATTTTATAAATGTTGCAGTAAATTGTATGTTAGGTTATCGTTTATATTTGTAATGTTTGATAAAATGGCTAATTAACGTGCGAACCCTGTTTACAAAACATGGTCTGATAAATACAGTAGATGTGGCAACAATGTACTTCTCATTCTGCGTCTCCGCAAAATTCAACAAGTAGCGCAATGGCCCGTGTAATATTTCAATCGAATTTACTTATTGTATTATTTTTAATATTTACACGAAAACTGTCAAAGCTGCATAAAAAATAAACATTTTCATACAATTTTGAAAAATGAAGTTTTTCAAAAATAATATTAAAACATCTGCGAGCAATTACATAGAGTATATATTTTATTATAAACTTCAAAGTTTTTAAATATTTCGTTTCCATGTTAATTGACGAACCATTAGTAATGTCAGAACTCGCGTCAAGGAGACACAAACATCGCCACTTAGCGATCGTGTTTTGTTAATTTGCAACAGTGTAGGCGTACATTGAATGAGCCAAACGCCTGTCGAGAATAAATGTTGTAATTTGGAAAATATGAAGATGTGTATAATAAAAATAAAAATAATAATAATAATAATAATAATATTACTTTATTTATTCTGGCAGAGTTAAGGCCATAAGGCCCTCTCTTCCACTCAACCAGCACAAATACAAATAAATATTTGACAAATATAGATATACACTATACTAATTATAAACAGTTAAAGATACATTAATGTAGCAATGTAAATGTCATGTACAAACAACATTTTATAGGGTAATAACAATAATGATACGATAATAATAATAATCTATCTATCTATCTATCTATCTATCTATCTATCTATCTATTTATCTTCGGGTTTTTACAGCTGCTGCCATCTTCCCGTGCCAAACCTCCAAAGCCTACGGTCTTGGGCATCTTCGATGCTTAGCCCTCTAGCTTGCATTACTGTCTTCATGTTTTCCTTCCATGTTAACCTTGGCCTTCCTCTTTACTTCTTTCTGTTCGGATGCCATTCATATAGTTGCTTCGGGCATCGCTCATCTTCCATTCTTAAAACATGTCCTAACCACTTTAATTCCTTCTCCTCAATTCTTTCAATTATGCTTTCTTCTGCTTCCATTATGTTTCTAATTTCCTTATTTTCTAATTTAGACTTTCTGGCACTTCTTCGTAAATAATCCATTTCTAGAGCTATTAGTCTATTCTTGTAGTACTTATTGATTGTCCATACCTCACTTCCGTACATTGCAACAGACTCCACCAATGGTTTACCAATATATTTTTTTGTGTCTTTCCAAATATGCTTATCCCACCATATGGAATTTAATGATGATATTATTTTGCTACTCAATTCAATTCTATGTTTTATGTTCTCTTTGCCTATACCTTCGATGTTATCCATAATCATTCCCAAATATTTAGTTTGTTTCACTTGCTTTATTTGGATTCCTTCTTCCAATATTAAATTTTCTCTTTCATTGCTATTTATTGCCAGATATTCTGTTTTTTGTAAATTTACTGTGAGACCCCATGATTCATATGTTTTTCAACCTTTTTATCATGAATTCCATATCAAATTAGTCTTGCGCTAAAACCAGTTGATCATTGGCAAACTGTAATGTCAGCAAACATATGTTGCCTATTGGGATCCCCATACCTTCGCAGCTTTGTTTCCACTTCATTAATATAAATTCTACATAAATATTAAATAAAATTGGTGATAGACTGCACCCTTGTTCCAATCCCTTTGGGGTTTTTATAGGATTAGACATTATATTTCCAATTTTAACATAAGCGAAGTTATCTTTATAGATTTGTTTAATAATTTATATTAGGTTTCTGTCAATATATTATTTCTCCAATACTTCCCATAATTTGTTCCTCGGAATTGAGTCATAAGCTTTCTCTAAATCTATCATTGTCAAATGGGTTTCTTCTCCAACTGCTGTCCGTTTTTCAATTAACTGTTGTATTGCAAATATATTGTCAACACATGACCTTCCTGGTCTGAATCCATTTTGATCTTCTCCTAATTTGTCTTTAATATCTTTTTTGTAACTTTGTTTTTAATAACTTCGTAAATATTCTATATAATGTGTTATTTATACTTAGTCCTCTGTAGTTTTTTGCGTCTCTTATAATAATAATAATAATAATAATAATAATAATAATAATAATAATAATAATAATAATAATAATAATAATAATAATAATATAATAATAATAATAATAATAATAATAATAATAATATTAATATTATTAATATTAATAATAATAATTATAAATAATAATAATAATAATTATAATAATAATAATAATTATTATTATTATTATAATAATAATATAAATATGATTCATTATACGAGAAACACCAATTAATATATGTTCCTTACACTGGATAATAATGAAGTCGAGTTTAGAGCAAATATAAATTTAGATTTCTTTTAAAAGATGCCAATGTCCGGCAGCCCCTTATTTCTTGTGGTAGGGAATTCCAGTTGCGAGAAGTGGAGATGGTATATGACATGGAGTGATGTGATGTCCTATGTTGCGGTATATTAAGCAAGATACTATGTTGTGATCTTTTGTTTAAGTTATGGTTTGAGGATAGATACTGGAAACGGGATGATACATAATTGGGAATCGAGGTATGTAGGATCTAAAAATCATCCATAATTTTTCACACTGTAGAATAACTTATATTTAGTTTTAAAATATTTAAATATTTTTTTATATAAAAAAATAAATAAAATTAATCTCCAAATTATTTTTATTACATAAGGATTACTTTTCCGGTTATAAAGTGCCTCTGGTATATTTTATTTCACTTAGATATATATATATATAAGGGTAAAATAAAATATATCACTTTCCCCAACTTTTCCTTATACCCTTCATTTAAACATGATAACTTATGTAATTGAATATTTACCTGACAGATGAAGGTCTGTACATACATTTCCACGGTATATACAGATGGATGAAACACTTCTGCATTCAGTCTGTGAAATATTAACTTATTTTAAAATTTAATTTGAAGATATTTTCTATTTTCTCACTTAGTGACGTCGCCTCGTTACGATACAGTTATTACATCAACATTATTGTTATCGCTTAGTAAAAAAAGGACATTTTTACAATCATTTTTTACACGATAATGCGTTCTGTCGTACTTACAGGAATGGTGACCATGATGGAAAGTTCAGTTTCCTATATTTCGGGGATGCCAAACTACAGGCTAAATAACTAAATAATTATACTGTAATATTACAAATTACCATCCAAGGGCGGGAAGTAAAACCACTGCCCTCTATGTATACTACGTAGAATGTATATACAAAAAATATATCCAAAAGGTAGTGTGAATATACATTATACCAAACAAATCACTGCATTTTAAATGAACTGAGATTTGTTTGAAACAATATAGAACAATAAATTCACACTTGTCCCCATTTTGCGCTTGATTGGTGTCACGGCCTGCTGTACTCTCAACTAAATTATTTTCCGCATTTACTAAATGTACATTGGTCAGGCTGCTAACGTCATTCAGTTGTTTATAATAAACGTAAATATTTCCAACAAAGAAGTTATTATTTTACTATTATTTATAATTTTCAAGACACCATCGTGCAAGAGAGTATGTACAACACATGTTTGTGAAGTGTTTTACAGAATCTCGTAAATTAAAAACCTTGCTGTCACTCGGTTTTTAATCATTTCCTCGCTTCTGTAAAAACCACTTCCCAACTTCGCACAGTAATTTAGTATTGCGAAATGTATCTGCTTTTAATAATATTATTTGTTGAACGTAGGGAAAAAGCTCCATATCGATTTAGATATCAAATCACAACAAGTTTCCTCAAGTTTAAATAATCGTAAGCACAGTTTTATTTTTTTAAAAGTCACATTACGTTACAATTTCTGTTAACATGACATTGAGAATGCAACATGCATACGATTAGAGCATTTTCTTATTGTTTCCTTCTTCTTAGACGTGAAATCGATCTTGCTAGACTAGAGCTTATCATGTTCGCTTCTGGTTTTAAAGTTCACGGGAACAAACCCTGCCGGCGTTTATGGATTTTAAGAACGTAACAATTGTAAGTGTATGTACATTCAGAAAGGACTAGAAACCCGTGTCCCCTGTCTGGACTTAGGGCACGTAACATAACACGAAGCTTGTAAGAAGAGGTCTTGTTGGTCCTTTCTCCACTAGATTATAATTGCGACACTAATTAGTTTACCTTTCAAAGAGTTTCGTTGATTATTAATTATGACGTAACACTGATTGAACGTATTGATTTGTTTAAACTTTTCTCCCGTGTGAGAGTCGCCTTTTCTACGGCTAAAGTGTTCCTCCCACCCGTTGATCTCTCTTCCACCATTTCTAACGCTAAAAGTTAAAATTTCTCTTCCAACATTGATGCTATTTGATATTCTCTTCCGAATTCCTTCTTTGTGTGGTTTCTCGCCAAGATTTTCCAATCAAGGACGAGCTAACTATAACTATGTAACTATACAATTGGTAGTTTAGTTTCTGGGGACTTGAAAAACACAAACACCCCCACCAGCATCGTCACGGAATTCCTGTTGGGTGCAAATATTTCTTATGAACTAAATAACTCACTACATAAAAGTGTTTCGCATACATATAACTCGGAGAATGATCATGTTAGGGCATATAGATTTTTACTTTAAGGTATTTTTTGTGACGTTAGAGATAACAAGAGTCCCTGTGATGACAATAGGATGCATTTACAGAATTTAGCCATTGTTAATTTATTTCTTCAAATCATTCCTGTTTGTAATTATTGTCCCTATGTATTTGAATCGGCCACTTCTTCAAAATTTCAAACATTTCTATTAACTATTCATCTTACAATGTTGGTATTTCTAGTATGATCCTACATTTTAGGCCTAGGTGTTTCAGTGAGGCAATACTGTAACAGTATTTTGTTTTTAATATGCTTCTGTTTATATTTCTGATTTCTTCTCTTTATAATCTTTAATTTCCGTAGCTCCATTAAGACTGGGGAATTTCTTTTGAAGTGATTTTCTTTTTCAGTTTACATTCAGTGGCGTTGCTTCGTAACCTTATAGTTATTACGTTACAATTGTTGTAATCGCTGTGCAACAAATCCCATTTTATACAGAAGTTTCATTAAGTTCACATTTTGAATAATCTCTTCTTCCTCTTCTTCATAATTTGTAGGATTTTTATCCTGTTTATTTCCAAAATCACTCCTCGGAAGAAGACGTATTTGATGTACAGCATTCGCTGTCTATCCAACTCATGGCTGGTCTTCCTCTTGTTCTTCTCTCCTAAATCAGTGCATCTTCTTTAGCTATTTTTGCACGTCGGTTGTCTTCCATTCATTCTGTATGCCGTTTTCAATATTTTCGTCTAATTTTAAATACATATTAGGTCTAATTTATAGCGGGGAAACCCCTATATTGATTTAAATTCCAAATTGCATCTAGTTTTCTGGTGTAATCTCCACTTTAAATATTCATAAGCACATGTTTATCTTCAAAGAAGTGGCAATTGTTTAAATATTTGATATAAGTGCAAAGTTTTGTCTATTAATTTGATATTACTTTAGTTGTACATGTTGTTGGAACACAAAACAATACGATTGCATAAATATGTGTGGATAAGCATCAGTTATTAAATGAGCACGTGACTTTCAAGTTAGGTTACACACTTGTGACAAGGGCGGTCAAGGTGACTGGTATCGCCCCCCCCCATCATTCCACCACATGAACTTCTTATTAAAGAGTCGTTCATAAGATTACTCCACAATAAGTACTGTAACCACGTTAAGCTTCTAGCTAATGTGGTCCATGGTTTGAGTCCGACACAATTACGTGAATTGGCTTACGAGTTTATAGAGGAAAACGGAATCAAACTTAATTTTAGCTATTAAAAGAAAACTGGTGGCAAATATTAGCTGCATGGAGTTTTATATAAAAATCCATTTATATTTTTTAGGAATCCCTAGGCTATTAGTATTAATAGGTTTCTGAGTTTCTCTTAGAGTAAAGTTTCCCATTTCTTCGAAAACTTGAGAACTGGCCAATATGCATTGTCAGTTATATTTATATGCAATGTGCATAAACTGGATATCGTCAAAACTTCCACGTCCCTTATTGCAATAAAAGATGCCAGAACTTGTGAGCTATGTTACTAATTGGAAACGCGGGAAAATGTTGGTTATTTGTGCCATGAGTGCTTCTGGCAGTTTCATTCTCCCGATGTAGGTATTCCAACGAAATATTTTGTTCCCTCTGTTAAAGAAAGATGTACCGCATTCTGCGAGATACGAATATTCAAAGACAGGATGGACAAGTGAACATCTTCATGATCTGCTTCCAGCATTTCACTCTCTGTGCAAAATGTTAGAAAAATAATCCTGTTCTTATGTTCGATATTCCCAGCAGTCACTGGATTCTACCGAGTAACGTGTTGTGCAATGTAATGGTTTTTTATCAACTTATTTGGTATCTTTTGTTAAACATTAAGCAGCAGTGTAACTTGCTGAATTATAAACATTAATAATTGTTATATAATAACCTCAAGCAGTGTCCAACGTAGGGTCGGGATGAGGGATGAGATGAAGCCTCTATATTTATAGAAGCCTGTAAACGCCAAATGTGCTGGTCGATCACGTCTGACGCTACGTTACGGGGACGAATGAACGAAATGTATGACATGAGTTTGGAGTAATCCTGAATTGAAATTTGTGGCAGGGAAAAAACGGTAGAAACTTTCAAAGATCTAATTACTAATGAAAATGATTATATTAAAATACGGAAATACCAAATAATTCCACATCCTGAAGTTTATTAATAAAATAATCAATAGACGGAACAACATAATTGACTTGGAAATGTTTATATAATTAATAATGTTGAAAACTAAGAATGAATCGGGATGAAACACGATGCCTTGGCGCGGAGCTACGGAACGTGCGTTAGTTTGATTCTCTACGAGAAAAAATTTTCTTATGCAATTTTCCCAGTTAGGGACCGATGGCCATTCAGCATCATGAGGAATTCTAAAATACAGCGGCAGTTACAAATAGTATAGGATCGGCACATGTTATCCATATACTGTCTAGATTATCGACTTCTCTGAAAAAATATAATACGCCTAAGTGGTTAGACAATTGCAGGCCTCTCGTGCCAAGAAGTTTTTTCATGGCTTAAAGAACGAAGAAGTTAATAAAACAGTATAACAGAATATCAAGTG
The DNA here is from genome assembly GCA_030220185.1 of Diploptera punctata. Lineage (NCBI taxonomy): Eukaryota > Metazoa > Arthropoda > Insecta > Blattodea > Blaberidae > Diploptera > Diploptera punctata. Next base: position 108,480 of record JASPKZ010008841.1, on the reverse strand, counting down.
AAATGATATAAAATAGAATATTTCTAATTTGAGAGTAAAATTTGTTATCATTTCAATTAACATGCCTTATATACATCATAATAACGTGCATTTAACGTAGGTTATAGAGATAAGTTAAAAATGTATTTAATATTTACCTGATAGAGGAAGCGTTGTCTGTAAATCTCAGCTACACAGGTTAAACAGTTTTGAATCCAATCTGTAAAATGTTAATATTTTATTAATATCATTTAAAACCGTAATTTTCTATTTCATATTCAATGACGTTGCTTGGTAACGTTACGGTTATTGTATCATTCGTGTTGTCAACAAGACGCATTTCGTCCAATTTTTTTATGAAATCAATGTTCTTTTAATAAATGTGCTAATTGTGTTTTGGGGAAAAATCCCATCATAAATTTAAATGGTTATTATATATATAGTTTTGATTCGGTGGGCTAGTGGTTACGCTCTTTGCCTCTGGTTCTGGGAGTCGCGGGTTCAAACCCGGCCGGAGTCAATGGATTTTTTTTAGAACAGAAAATTCCAGAGAACAAATCCTCCGGGAGGGACTTAAAGCTATGGGTCCCTAGTCCGAAGATTTTTCAGACTCATAAAAGATCCTTAAGCCTGAATAAAGAAGCCTCTAAGCAAAATTTACCGACCTCAACATCCTAGTAATACCTTAGTTACCTGTTAGATGTCTCATTGGGTCGGCGTGTAGACCGCATGCCATCCATGACACATATGAGCAAATAAGGTAACTAACAATTAACTTGGACCGGTAACTGCTTACAAAGGAGAGGCTGTGGCTCAACAATGCGCTACGTCATTATACACAGATTATACATAGTTTTCTCCTTTTTAAATATTCATAATGGCAAATGTAACTTTATAAAAGTGACATTGTTGTAATATTAGATAATAATTTGACAAAAGACATGTAATACGCATACAATTAGAGCACATTTTTCTTCTCTTTCTTTCCCCCCACCCATCATAGGTGCTGTAATCGATACTGGTGGAATTGTGGTTAACATACTTTCTCCTGGATTTAAAAATGCATGAGTTCAAACACGAGCAGATATTGTGAATTTTCAGGGCATAAAAATCCTTAGACTGGGTTCCTTCAGAAACGAACTAAATAATTTGGTTCCCCGTCTAGATTTACGACACGTAAAATAACCTCAAGCTTGAAAACGAGACTTTAAGAGCATTTTTGGTCCTCTATCGCTCGGATTTGAATTGCGATGCTTATGATCTTGGCTTTTAAGAAATAAGTTTATCGTAAAATGGAAATAATATCATAACACTGATTTTATGATTTGGTCCTCTCAACTCTGTTTTTCCCGACTATACAAAACATTTGTCTATCTTTTGTAGGAAATGTTTACGGAGACTGGCCTAACTACCAATCCCCCAACTTGGAGAATCACTAAGTACTTGTTTAGGATTTTGTTCTGTAGAAATAACACCTTCTCTATGGCTAACATGTTTCTCCTACAAGTTATCTCTGTTTCCACCATTTCTGATATTGGAAATACAAACTTAACCTCCGCCGTGATTAATTATTGTTTTATTGTATGGTTCTCGTCCAATGTTTGTTTAAATGTTAAACGAACCGAGAATTCATTTACACCATTTGAAGTAACTACCAGATTTCAATTATCAAAAAGTGCAAAAAGAACACAATATATTATCCTTCGTAGATTTAAGGTTATTTATGGAAAATGTAATAATAAAAATAATTGTCAAATATAATAAAAATAATAATAATAATAATAATAATAATAATAATAATAATAAAACATCACAAGTCTATCAATTTCTCATTTACAGAAGCTTGAAAATCAATGCAATTTTGTGAATCCTGTTTAGTAAAAATTTATTCAGAACGCCGAAGGACTTAAAAACCACAATTTACACAGTTTATTATTATTATTATTATTATTATTATTATTATTATTATTATTATTGTTATTATTATTATTATAAATAACATTAAGAAAACAGGAATGGAAGTCAATTAGAATAAACTGAATAGCCTATATGGTCTTACGTAAATAAATATATTTTAAAGTGGGAAATTCTTCTCAACATTTGCGAAATTGGAAAAACTCAATTAATTTTGACTATTTAACTCATGCCCCAAATGGGAGTTGAAGAAATCTTCGATGTGTCTGCTTATTGGATATTCTTGGTAGTGTGATCTCCACGTCTAGCTCAGGAGCAATAGTCTCCATCTCTTTCATGATTGCTTGCGATGATATATTGTTATACTTCAATCGCTTTCAACATGGGCCGTACATTTGCAAGCAGCAAATTAACGACAGTTCCAAATAACTAGAATATTTTACTACCGGGCACAAATAAAATATACAAAGTACGGAAAAACCGCACTTAAACTAGTGTGAAACATTTTCAAAGTCGTATAGAACAACAGTGCGCATGCGCCAGAGTTTATAGAGCCAGCGATAACCCACAATCGAACTACATATCGATTATCATCCTCGATTACTATCCGTCGCTATGAAATTTAAATGACCAATATTTGCAATAAATCCCCAAATCTATGTTACAAAATATATTAATAATATTAAAATTACCAAATGTTTATTAAAAATGGGTGTACACTTACTTATCACTCCCTAACGCTGATCCAACCAGCGATAACCAAAAATAACGATAGAAAAATCAAAGACTAAGAAATATACTCTCTGAAGAAAATAGCAGTTAGCATCACAGTATTGTCTAACAGTTCATAATATTGTGATTTGCATATTTAAATAAATACTTTAAAATTGTCTAAAAATGTTTAAAAAACTGTTTGAAATGTTTGGGGATGCTTGGGACGTTGGTGTCTTCTCAACGGCGACTCTCGAAAAACTTTACAATATCCTGAATTGTAGCTATCGTGTTTCTCCCCTAGCACAAACTATTCAAATCATTTACCCCAAGATTCATTTTCTGGCTTGCACAGTGGAAGTAAATACATTTGGAGAAAAAAATAGCTCAGACGTTTTTCAACCCCGTTGTCTTTTCCTGGCATTGTTGAGCAGCCGTCATAGTCCTGGCTGACACATTTGTGCGGATCAATGTCTATCTCTTTGAAAAAAGATCTCAATTTCTGGGAGCAATTGATTGGGCGTCCATTCTTTTCAGTTCAACAAGTTTCTACAAGAGTCTAGGCGTCGAAAAACAGACTTATGTACTCAGCTAAAATTCGGGAAGTGACTGCTGCGTTGGCCGTTCGTAGGTAGCGGTCTAGAATTTTCTGGCGTCCGGGCGATGCTTATGTCCATTGGAATAGCTACTTGATAAATCGATGTACCACATCGATTGAGTTTGGCGGGCTGAATATTTTTTATTTTACATACTTTTTTAACATTACACCTACTTTCGGATAGAAAAAAGAAATGATTGTAACTGGTGTTAATTGATCGAAAATGAAAGGGGCTGCAAATGCACCCACACTCGCTAACGCACATGGGTCTATCTAATCCAACATTTATATTTTTCTATGATTTAGATCCGTTATCCTGTATTTGCAATTTCATTTACGAACAGAATTTGTGTTCCATTCTGATTCACCTGTACCTTCTGCTGTTACTTTCACCACCTCTTCAATGGCTAATGTGGGATATTTTCCACTAACTGTTTAAAAACGTTGAAAATAATTTGTTTCGCTCCACTTTTCAAATGGTTTCTTTTCCAGTCTTTTAAGGAATTCTACAGAAAGCGACAACTTTAAAACAATAGAAATCAAACGTATTCTGCATTGTTACGTGCTTATGAATTAAGCAATCAAATCGTTATTTATTTAATTGAGCTACTAAAATTGTAATTATATGTTTAAAAATTCTGATATATGACTTATATAGACATGTGTTAGATAATAACTAACTCTATGTAACTAAACGGCACTATCGAACCTGTAGGTTCATAGCCACGTGACACAAAAGCTCTCCACACATCCCTATCCTGAGTCCATGTTTTTCAATATATTCCCTGTATAATATAACTTCCCTCAAATCAATAGTTAAAGTTATTCTCCCACCTCATTCTTGGTCTACCAACTGGGCGATTACACTCTGGTTTTCCTACAATAAACTTCCATGCACATATTTAATTCCCCATTCGTGCACATGCCCTGCCCATCGCAGTCTATGAAACTTAACTGTTCTTATTATATCTGCTTCCTATAAAGACCATGTATTTCACTGTTATGCAGTTTTCTCCATTCACCTTTCTGCTCATCGCCCATTTTCCTAAGAACTTTATTCTCTAATACTTGTAATCTCCTTTCCTCCCTTAACGTAAGAGTCCATGTTTCGCATCCATAAAATATAACTGGTAGAATAATAGTTTTATATATTTTCAGTTTAAAGTTTTTTGAAAGGAGTTGGGACATCAAGAGTCTCTGTAATGTATAATAGCACGCATTTCCAGAATTGAGCCTATGTTTAATTTCCTTGTGCATCTTATTCCTATTTGTGATTATTTTTCCTAGGTATTTGAATTCAGCCACTTCCTCAAAATTTCCTTCATTAGCTGTCCATTTCCACTATATAATGTGTTTGTATGTGTGACCATATATTTATATTTATTGATATTTACTTCCAGTCCCAATTGCTTAGTGCTACTCAGTAGTGCGTGTGCTAGATAATACATATTTTTATTTCATTTATTTCGAGTGTTAGAGAGGGAACTACATTTTCTTACGCGCTTATAGGTAAAACATTGTTTGACGAATGAGAATGCATCTGGTTTGCTTACATTATAATTGGAACGTAGCTAGGAAGAGGTATAGTTTTTGCAATTGGTTAAATTATATTTTTAAAGAAAATGTTGTGAAATGCAGTCCTGAGGGATTGTAACATCTCTCGACCATGGAGGCAATTTCTTGTCTCTTTAAAATTTATTTTCTGCTCTTCACTTTTGTATGTGAAATAAGAAATATATTTTATATTTACCAGAGAGAGGATGCGTTGTCCTTTGGTCTGTCTACAACTCTCAAGCTGTATATATTGATGGTTGAAAAGTTTTGAATTTAATCTATGAAATATTAATATTTTATTAATTTAAAGTAGTATTTTTAATTTTACGTTCAGTGGCGTTGCTCCGTTACAATAGATTAGTTATTACGTCATAATTCCGGTTGTCGTTAAGCAGCAAAGGTAATTATCTTATTTTTTTATTTTTTAAAAAACTTTCAGGAAAATGTCTTTCTTTAAGACAGAAATTAGGAATAATTTAACGTAAGATAACCTCATATTGACTTAAATAACAAATTATATAGAATTTTCTCGTGGAATCGCATGTTTAAATAATCATAACCACTGTTTTTCATCAAAAACGCAGCATAAATTTACGATTGTAGAAAATTTGACATTGGGCATGTAATGTGCGTACAATAGGAGTTAATATTTATTTTTATTTCTTCTTCAACTTCTTCTTCCCCTTATTTTTTTTTGTTAGAACCTGTTTTAAAATGAATGGAATAACTGTTATATTACGCGGTTCTCTTATCAAGACATTCAAATCTTTCTGCGTTCTATTGAAATTTCAGGTCGTAAAATTCTGAGAACATGTTATATATGTTCCTTCTCAATGAACGACGTAGGTTCGCTGTCTACGTTTATGGCACGTAAAGAAATTGGAACTTGATAAATGAATCCTCAAGCAAAATGTTTTGGACTCTTCCTCGCACACTTGAACTGTGACGCTACTAATCTTAGCAACAATACAGATCATGAACACTGTAATAGACTACATATTTCATTTTCTTTTGTCAGTTCTTTTATGTAGAGCGGCCTAAAATGCATCCCCCATCTTGGAGAACCAGACTTTGTTTAGGATTTTTTTTTTCCTTTATGACCCTTACATATTTAACGGCTAACGTGTTCCTCTTAATCACTGATCTCACCACTATCTTGTCTTCTGTTCGAATCTCAAAATTTATATTTCCGAATGTATGTTTTCTAATATACTCTATTACATAAATAGGCATTTTGTGCTCCCAAGCCAGCCCTTGTGAAAATACTCACCCCATGTAAGCTAGTGTTAGACTAAAACATTGGCAGTTCCTGCATTACTTTATGGGAGCGAAACTTGGGTAATGACCAAAAAATTACATAGTAGAATACAAAGCTTAGGAATTAACTTTTTGAGAAGAACAAAGGACTGCACAAGATTGGATCGGATAAAGAATGAAGATGTGAGAATAGAGTTAAATGTAGGCTATATCCACTGAAAGATAAAATAAAACAATATATAGAAATAAATGGTTTAGACATGTACAAAGAATTAATGTAACAAGATTACCAAAAACAGCATTTAACTACACACCAAGAGGTTCAAGGAATGTAGGAAGGCCAGTGTAAACATGTGTGAGACGGAACAGGAGCTCGTGAAGTGAACAAGACTAACGAAATGTTACCTGAAGTGATGTAAATCATAATATTTGTAATTTAGAATGAATGTTCTTATAATTAGCTGTACCTTAGATTTCATATAAACAGCAGCAGGTGCACTTAAATCATTGTAACAAGCGAAGTTAAATGAAGTTAAATATTGAATATTTGCCTGTGAAAAAGAAGCTCAAGCCTTTATCCTCTCAAGTTACTATTTAGCTTTTAGAAGAAGTGGGACTCAATCCTCCTCTGTGATGTTGCAGGAGCACTTGATACAGTGTGGATAAGACTACGAAAACTCTTCTACATTGGACGTGTCATGGCGGATTGTGAATAAGAGTGAAACTGGTTGCTCGTGTTTTTGCACAATTTTCAGCTGGTGTTAGTTTGTTTTTATAAACGTAATATCGATATTGCGAATTTATTTTGTTTGTAGCTTAATTTTACGCATAATGGCTCCACGTAAAACAAGAAATTGTGAAGAAAGCAAAGAAGAAATAACTAAGCGTGTGGTCCAAGAATGTTTGCGGGATCCAGCCACGTTGCAGCTGTTGAAGGACTCCGTGCGTGAGGCTATTGTATCGGAGCTAAAGGTAACTATAGACCGTAATACGGAAGTTATTAGGCAGTTGGAACTCTCGCTTCAGGAGAGGGACAACAAAATATTAAAACTGGAACAACATTTAAGTGAGAAAACCGACTCGCTAGAGCAATACCAACGTCGACAGTGTCCTACGTATTTTCGGTATACTACCTGAACAGGATGGTGAAGATACGGACAATATAGCAATCGACGTGGCCTCCAAAATTGGAGTTAAATTAGAAACCTGTGATATCGACAGGAGTCACAGGGTTGGGAAAAAGTCGGATCGACCACGGCCTGTTATTGTTAAGTTCATCAGTTATAGAAAGAGAAGGGAGGTCTTCCAAAATAAAAAAACAATTGAAAGGCAGTGGGATCACAGTAAGAGAAGATCTCACCCAAATTAGATATAAATTGTTAAAGGACTGCATCACAAAATTTGGCGTCACAAATGTGTGGACAATTGATGGCGCAATACATGTGAAAAATGGAGATACCAAACGCATCATCACCCGGGCCTCTGATATGTAAATCTACCTAGTGCAAACACGCCCAGTGATACCATATCCCCAATTTAGCACTTTTATATAAATTATTAAAATATATTTAGAAATTTCACATTAATTATTAGTATTATATTTAGAAATTTTACTTTATTTATTAATTTAATATTTGAATAAGATATTAGTGACTTGTTCTTTTCTTATAATTCTAGTTAAAATATTTTTAAAATTTTCCATCCAAATAATGCTATTCATTTGGCGGTCTCTGACAGGTTAGAGGACACTACCCTTCTCAAACCCCTTCCAAACAACAATAATGCAAGACAGGTTCTAGAAACAGCATTCTCCCCCTTCCCGTCTTCCCTACATGTGGTTCACTTGAACGCACAAAGCTTAACTGCACATATAGACGAAATTAGTATGATTTTTTCTTCTTCCAATATTCATGCTATTCTCGTATCAGAAACATGGCTCACTCCCTCCATTAATTCTAGTTTAATTGACATGGATGGTTATACTTTTCTTAGACATGATCGTGTACATAGTCGAGGGGGCGGTGTTGGTGTCTTCGTTAGGACAGACCTTTGCCCTAAGTCTGTATACTTTTCTAATAACGAGACATCTCCTGAAATTATGTTTATAGAAATATACGCAAGCTTCAAAAAATGCCTTCTTTGTGTAGTGTACCAACCCCCTAAAATGAAAAAAAATAGCAGAAATAGAATCCGCTCTACAAAACGCACGTATACAATATGAACACGTTATCGTCATGGGTGACTTTAATATAAATATACTAGACACTGACAACAGACATACACAACAGCTTATGTCCGCGTTCCAAGTTTGTGATATGACTATCCTTCCCTTACAGCCTACACATCACACCAATCATTCTGAGACTTTACTTGACTTAATTGCTACTAATAATCCAGACAGAGTACTAACCCACGGGCAACTGTCAGCTCCCGGAATATCAGCACATGATATTATATTCTTAGCATATTCACTGCAGTGCCCTAAACTAGCTCGTAAGACTATCACATATAGAGACCTAAAACATATAAACAATGCAGCTCTACTTGAAGACGCTATAAAATTACCCTGGCATACTATATGGACGTTGCATTCTGTTGACGAAAAAGTTGAGGCATTAAATAACCTTATATTACAACTATATGACAGACACGCTCCACTGAAAACTAAACTAGTGAAACGACACCCTGCTCCCTGGATGTCTGCTAACATTCGTGACTTGATGACTGAAAGAGACGCAGCATATCGGAAATATAGAGTCGACAAAACTGATATAAAATCTTAATCACTATAAACGGTTACGAAACAAGACTACACAAACTATCAGAAACGCCAAACTTAGACATCTATACAGCCTTACTGAACCTAATAACAATAACCCAGATATTTGGAAAAATCTGAATAAAATGGGTGTAGGAAGGAAAGACACACAGGTAGAAAAACTACCTGTTTCTCTGAACACACTTAATAACCATTTTACAAGCACATTCTTTACTCCTAAAGACAAAACACATACAACAAGTGAACTACTATTGACAAATCCACCAGACAGAGAACATTTCCATTTTTCATATCTTACAGAAAATGACATAAAGAAAGCTCTCAAACGAATAAAAACAAAAGCAGAAGGTACTGACCGTATAAATATCACTCTACTTAACAAAATAATCGACGTTATACTACCTACCATAACTCATGTTTTCAACTCCTCACTACAAACCTCTATATATCCCACATTATGGAAGCAAGCAATTGTACGCCCACTCCCGAAAGTAAAAACTCCCTTAACTCCTAACGATTTTCGACCCATTAGTATTTTACCTACCCTTTCAAAAGCTTTGGAACGATTAGTCCACAAACAACTGACTGACTACCTAACTGAACACGACCTTTTAGATCAATACCAATCAGGCTTTAGGACAGGACACAATACAAATACTGCTCTACTAAATATATGTGAAGACATACGCGAAGCATCTGATAATCGAAAACTTACTATTCTTACACTACTTGACTTTAGTAAAGCATTTGACACGGTAGACTTGGACTTATTGTTGCTTAAACTAAAAAACCTCTCACTTTCTGACAGTGTCACGCAATGGTTCAACTCCTACCTTCGTGAGCGCCAGCAATATGTTGTAGGAAATTCTACATTACGCTCTTCTTGGACCTACCGTAAAGCTGGAGTTCCACAGGGCTCGGTGCTCGGCCCATTGCTTTTTTCAATCTATATAAACGACATATCTGACTCCCTAAAACATTGCAAACATCATTTATTTGCGGACGACATGCAGATCTACCTTCACTCAGACAAATATTCTTTAAATGACGCGGTAACCAAAATTAACGAGGACCTTGACTCGCTAACGGCGTGGACAGAGAAATATGGACTTGAATTAAATCCTAGAAAGACACAAGCAATCATTATGGGCCATCAGAGACTATTATCCTCAATTAACACAAATGCAGTATTACATGTGTCACTTAATGGGGTTCAGATCCCTTATAGTGAGACAGTAAAAAATCTAGGAGTGTTTATGGATAAACATTTAATTTGGAATAAACAAATAAATAACATTTGCAAAACTATCTTCTCAATAATACACTCATTAAATCGTATAAGAAATTGTTTACCGTTTTCTCTAAGAAAAATGCTAGTAGAAACACTCGCAATGCCCCATTTTGATTATTGTGATACTCTTTTTACTGACCTAAATACTGTTCTTACCCAAAGACTTCAACGTGTTCACAATTCTTGCATACGTTTTATTTGTGGTATACGTAGATTTGATCACGTTACACCATCCCTGGAACAATTGTCATGGCTTCGTCTTCAAGATCGTAGAACCATCCATTCCCTATGCCTACTCTATAACATATTACACACATCTTTACCTTATTATTTATCACACCGCTTCACTAAACTCTCTGATACACATAACTTAGATACCCGATCCCTTGAGCACAGTGTCCTTTATATCCCTCCTCATCATACTACCTATTATTCGAAATCTTTTACAGTTTCTCTTGCTAGAACATGGAATTCACTTCCACCCTATGTCAGAGACTGCCAAACTTTACCATCTTTCAGAAATAAATTTAAAATAAAATCACTAACAGAAACAACTCACTAATACTACTTTTTAAGAATTAATAATGCGTTTTTGCATTATTTAATAAAAATAGACTTAGGATTTGTTAATATATTTACCTAATGCCTTGTATAAAAAGCGTAGATTAATTCATTGTAGTGTTTTTTTCTCTTCTTTTTATGCATAGTAGATTCGAGCTGTTATTCCTTTTTTATTCATTGTATCATTAATTTAATTTTAATTGTATTTAGTTTCATTCTATTATTAGACATTAATTTCATTATTATTCAATATGACAGATAATGAATTGTTCAATAACTATTATTGTAACTTTTTTTTTGTATTCATATGTAACATGTTTGTCCTGTCTAATATGACTACTATTGTAATTTTTTTGTATTCATGTGTAACATATGTTTGTCCTGTTTTATATGACTATTATTGTATTTTTTTTTTGTATTCATATGTAACATATGCTTGTTCTGGTGAGTGGAAGAGAAGGCCACATGGCCTTAACTCCACCAGGCTAAATAAATAAATAAATAAAAAATAAATAAATAAAAAGATTATTGAATTACGAGACATTAAGAAAATATAAATTGTTATATAACAAGTTTGGTTATTATTTTGAATTCATGTTTTCTCGCAGTTTCTAGTTTAATATTTCTCCATATTTACGTTTCCAGGACCTACACAAGCTCTTGCTCTGAGTCACATACAAAGGAACATGAGGATCAGCTCTACCAGGACCTACACAAGCTCTTGCTCTGAGTCACATACAAAGGAACATGAGGATCAGCTCTACCAGGACCTACACAAGCTCTTGCTCTGAGTCACATACAAAGGAACATGAGGATCAGCTCTACCAGGACCTACACAAGCTCTTGCTCTGAGTCACATACAAAGGAACATGAGGATCAGCTCTACCAGGACCTACACAAGCTCTTGCTCTGAGTCACATACAAAGGAACATGAGGATCAGCTCTACCAGGACCTACACAAGCTCTTGCTCTGAGTCACATACAAAGGAACATGAGGATCAGCTCTACCAGGACCTACACAAGCTCTTGCTCTGAGTCACATACAAAGGAACATGAGGATCAGCTCTACCAGGACCTACACAAGCTCTTGCTCTGAGTCACATACAAAGGAACATGAGGATCAGCTCTACCAGGACCTACACAAGCTCTTGCTCTGAGTCACATACAAAGGAACATGAGGATCAGCTCTACCAGGACTTACACAAGCTCTTGCTCTGAGTCACATACAAAGGAACATGAGGATCAGCTCTACCAGGACCTACACAAGAGCTCTTGCTCTGAGTCACATACAAAGGAACGTGAGGATCAGCTCTACCAGGACCTACACAAGCTCTTGCTCTGAGTCACATACAAAGGAACATGAGGATCAGCTCTACCAGGACCTACACAAGCTCTTGCTCTGAGTCACATACAAAGGAACATGAGGATCAGCTCTACCAGGACCTACACAAGCTCTTGCTCTGAGTCACATACAAAGGAACATGAGGATCAGCTCTACCAGGACCTACACAAGCTCTTGCTCTGAGTCACATACAAAGGAACATGAGGATCAGCTCTACCAGGACCTACACAAGCTCTTGCTCTGAGTCACATACAAAGGAACATGAGGATCAGCTCTACCAGGACCTACACAAGCTCTTGCTCTGAGTCACATACAAAGGAACATGAGGATCAGCTCTACCAGGACTTACACAAGCTCTTGCTCTGAGTCACATACAAAGGAACATGAGGATCAGCTCTACCAGGACCTACACAAGAGCTCTTGCTCTGAGTCACATACAAAGGAACATGAGGATCAGCTCTACCAGGACCTACACAAGCTCTTGCTCTGAGTCACATACAAAGGAACATGAGGATCAGCTCTACCAGGACCTACACAAGCTCTTGCTCTGAGTCACATACAAAGGAACATGAGGATCAGCTCTAACGTTTAAAAAAATAAACTCTGTTTTTGCGCGATAGTGCGTTTTGTCGTACTTACAGCAATGGCGACCATTATTGAAAGTTCAACTTGCTACATTTCGGGGTTGCCAACCTAAATAACTATACTGTAATATTACATTTACACCTACGTGCGGGAAGTAAATCCACTGCCCTCTATGTATACTACGTACAATGTATATAGGCCTACAGAAAATATCCAAAAAGTAGTGTTAATAACATTATACGAAACAAATCACTGCGTCGTAAATGAACTGAACTTTATTTGAAACAATATAAAACAATAAGTACGTACTTGCGGCCATGTTATCAATAATTGTTCTCAAGGCTCCTGTTGTTTCAACTAATAAACACTGTCCACACTGTTAACGTTAGTCAATTGTTTATAATGAACGCAAATATTTCCAACAAAATTTACTATTATTTATTATTTTGAAAACACCATCGCGTAAAAAATAATGTAGAACGCACGTTTTGAAGTGGTTTACAGAATCGCTATCGCTCGGTTTTTAAACATTTTTCCTCTATTCTGTAGTATACTATTACTCATATATTCTTGCTAAACAAGGCGAGGTGATGTTACTGTATACGCGGTGTGAATATCATCTCCTTTCTAATATCTGAATTTTTCAGGATATTAAAAAAATAATACTTGTTTTAAATAAAAGTTTTATTTTTCAAATCTCTTGTCTAAAGTAATAGTTAACATTAGTGTTCCCATAATAACACTGGTCAACATTATTTTTGTCTCATCAGTACATATTGTTGTTCATAATGCAGTTTTCAAATATGTATTCGGAATTTCTCCATCACCCACAGCTTTTTTATTTCAATTTCAATTAATGGATTCAAATATTTTTTATAATAAACGTTTTTTTCGTCCATTTTTCCATTGTAAAGTGAGCTAACTCAAATGGTTTCAGCTATGGAAAAGAGATATCAAAGCAAGTGGAATCCTAATATGCTGGCGGATTATTGTTGGACCATCAAGAGGGATGCTCCACAGGTGAAATATAGCAGAAAATCGTATTCATTTATTACTTTCTGGGTGAGTCCGAATGTTCGAATATTGTGTAGTTACGAATGTAGAAAATATTAAAGTGAAATTAAAAAAAGTAACTGTCTCTCGGAAACCTTGCGTGATGGAGAAAAAACAATATCATAATTGAATTCAGGAGAAGACATACTATCAGAATCGCATATTTTTCTTTCTGAGTCAAAACGAATGTTTCTTTGTTGTTGCTCAGTGTAATTTAACATTATAAACATATTCTTTAATGCAAATGTTCACATGTTAACAATAAATAAAATAGTTTTTAACTATAACTATATTGACTATTTATATTATTCACTGGCACTATCGAACCCGTAGGTTCATGGCCGCGCGGACATACACTCTCCATACATCCCTATCCTGAGCTAATACTTTCCAATCATTCCCTGTATAAAATACTTTCCTTAAATCATAGTTAATGCTATTCTCCCACCTCATTCTTGGTCTACCAACTGGGCGTTTTCCCTCTGGCTTTCCTACAAGAAGCTTCCATGCAAGTCTTTCATTCCCCATACGTGCAACATGTCCTACCCATCGCAGTCTACGAGACTTAACTGTTCTTATTACATCTGGCTTCCTATTAAGACCATGTAGTTCATTGTTATGTAGTATTCTCCATTCACCTGTCTGTTCATCTCTCTTTGGTCCAAAAATTTTCCTAAGTACTTTATTCTCAAATACTTGCAATCTCCTTTCCTCCCTTGAAGTAAGAGTCCATGTTTCGCACCCATATAATATAACTGGTAGAATAATAGTTTTATATATTTTCAGTTTAACGTTTTTTGAAAGGAGTTGGGATATCAAGAGTCTCTGCAATGCATAATAGCACGCATTTCCAGAATTGAGCCTATGTTTAATTTCTTTCTGCATCTCATTCCTATTTGTGATTATTGTTCCCAGGTATTTGAATTCAGCCACTTCCTCAAAATTTTCCTCATTTGTCATTAGCTGTCCATTTCCATTATATAATGAATTTCTACATGTGACCATATATTTAGTTTCATTGATATTTACTTCCAGTCCTAATTTCTTAGTATTACTCAATAGTGTGTGTGTTGTTCTTTAGTATCTCCTCGCTATCGGCCAATAATACTACATCATCAGCATAAACTAACAGCTTATTAATACCATTGAGTTGTAAGCCTTCCTCATTCTCTAAAGATTTAATGGCATGCTCTAGTACAAAATTAAATAGTAGAGGGGATAGTGCATCTCCTTGCTTCAACCCATTCTGGATTTCAAAAGTGTCCGAAAACTGTTTGGCTACACGCACCCTACTCTTTGTGCCATTCAGACACATTCTTATAAGTCTAACTAACTTTTTAGGAATTCCGAACTCCAGCAGGATACTATATAACTTCTCCCTCTTAATTGAATCATATGCTTTTTTGAAGTCTACATATAGTTGATGTACAGTAACATTATATTCCCATTTCTTTTCTAAAATCTGTCTTATACTAAAAATTTGATCTGTTGTAGACCTGTTTCTTCTAAATGCACATTGATGATCTCCTAGAATGTCATCAATATAGGGAGTAAGTCTGCTTACTAATATATTTGCTAGAATTTTGTACGAAGTTGAAAGTAATGAGATGCCCCTGTAGTTGTTGCAATCAGCTTTATTTCCTTTCTTATAAATTGGTACGATAATTGATTCCTTCCATTCATCTGGAAGAGCTTCTTTTTCCCAAATCATACTAAGCAACCAGCGTATCTTGTCCATCAATTTCCCCCCTCCTGATTTTATCAGTTCTGCTGGAATCTCATCTGAACCTGATGCTTTATACAGCTTCAATTTTTCTATCGCCATTTCAACCTCTAATGCACTTGGTTCTGCGAATAGCATTTCTGCTGACTGTAACTTATCCTCCTCAATGTCCTGTTCTGTATGTACATTTAATAGCTGATTAAAGTAACTTTTTCCATCTATTTAATATACTCCTGCTATCTGCAATCATATCCCCATTTTCATTCCGAATTATGTTTGTTCTAGCCTGAAACCCTTTCTTCTCTATCCTAATTCCCTGATATAATTCTCTAATGTTCCTATTTTTTGCATTCATTTCAAGATCATTAATCTTCTCTCTCAAATATTCCCTCTTTTTACTCTTTAGTAACTTGGTGGTTTCCCGTCTAATACTACCCAATTGCTCTAAATTTACCTCATTTGTCTCGTGTAACCATTTCAATTTTGCTAGCTTTCTTTTCTTCACAATGTCGGCACATTCCTCATCAAACCATTTTTTGTTTTGCCTCTTTTTTAAACAACCAATGCTTTCTGATGCTGACAATTTAATAGTATCTCTTATAGCCTCCCATTCTTTATTTATATCAGTTTCTTCTTCGTTTGCCACATACTCATCTGAAGATCCCATTACTTCAAATCTATTAGCAATTTTGATTTGGTATTCTTGCCGCATTTCATCATTTTTCACGTTTTTCAATTCAAATTTTACAGAATCATCTTTAGCAATTGTTCCTGTCATAAGCGATAGCCGTTGTCTGATTTTCACTCTGACCAGATGATGATCCGAATTGCAGTCTGTCCCTCTAACTGATCTAACATCGATGATGCTGCTGTGCCAGCGCTTATCCACTAATACATGATCTATCTGGTTCCGAGTTTCTCCATCTGGGGACGTCCAGGTGTATTTATGAATATCCTTATGCTGAAATGTTGTGCTCTTAACAATGAGATTCTTTGATGTGGCAAATGTGACTAATCTAACCCCGTTGTCGTTACTCTCTTCATGAAGACTGAATTTGCCTATTGTTGGATTGAATATATCTTCCCGCCCAACTTTTGCATTAAAATCTCCGAAGACAATTTTCATATGATATCGTGAAAGGTTATCAAATAAGAATTCTAATTCTTCATAGAACTCATCCTTGATCTTGTCATCTTTATCTTCTGTGGGGGCATGTACATTTGCAATTATAAAATCATGTCGTTTACCCTTTAGAATTACGTATGATATCCTATCACTAACGAACTTAATATCTCGGATAGCGGATAGGATCCTCCTTCTGACTAAAAACCCGTTCCAAATGCAGGTCTTTCTGCACCCCCGTAGTATAATGCAAAGCTTCCTGATTTCTGACAACCTTCTCCTGGCCACCTAACTTCCTGTAAAGCGACTATATCCAAGGGCGATTTATCTAAATCCTGCGTTAATATCTCTAGTGCCCCGCTATTGTATAAAGTCCTAACATTCCATGTTCCTAGGAACATGTCCCTGTGTTTGAGCCTTTGGCATGGGTTCCCTGAAGTAGTCCCCGCCCGGAGAACCGAATGGAGGACTATTTGACCTCCGGAAAATTTTACCCCAGTTGAACCCATGTCCGCATTTCTTGACAGTTGTATTTTTACGGTGAAAGATCGTCACTCTTTCGACCAAGGTACTTTTTTCGTCTGGCTTATCACCTTCGACCAGTGCGGCATGGGTAACCCTATCGGAAGTAATGCTACCGCCGGCATAGCTCTTAGGATCATTTAAGCACGTAAGCCACTCCACCACGACAAGGTAAAGGTACCATGGATTGACTATTTATATTTCGCAAGAAATTCTAGGTAGATTTGTTTTGAAATTATCAATTTCATCCGGTACCCCATCAAGAAGTTCCATAGTACTCTCTCCCATTTTATATGATTTTCTTATAAATAGGTTATTTGCCTAAGATTCCAGCTATAAGTTCACCTAGGAGTTTGACGATTGGAGATAGAATGCCATAGAGTAATCCGAAGAGCTGGAAATAAAATTTGGTAGTGATGTTATATTAAAATCGTGTGATAATAATTTCCATCAGATATATTATTTAAAATATGTGATTATTTTACGTGACTATTAAACTTGTGCCCCAAATGGGAGTTAATGGCCAATCAGGTTTCAATGAATTTTGTTTTAAAATCAAAGACAATCGTGTTTCACCTCGATATTTAATGAATTCTCTTTGCTAAAATAAAGAAAGCTCCTCCTTTTTAATATTCTGAACAGGTCAGAACACTATTTTGCAGTGACTGACTCTCAAACACAATACGTTAAATGATGATCAGATTCCTTCGAAATGCACATTTGATAATTGTATGTTCAATAAATGTGTTTTTAAATTATTTTATTCAGTTGTTAAAACACAATTAATAACCTAAAATGTTGGTTATTATAAACAGTTTGGCGTGATTCATTTTTTATCCACTGGGGCGCTTTCTTACAATATTGTGATCCTATTTAGCAATAAATAATATGAACAAGTTGCAGTGGATGACAAATGAAATATAACCAAACATTCCTCATTTGTTTTCAAACATCGTCGTTTACTTTAAATTTATAAGTATTTTAAAACCTCTATATTTGTATAATGTCCTGCGCCGTAGCCGAGTGGTTAAGGCAAGAAGCCTTGGCGCAGATCTATGGGACTTAATAATGTCTTAATTCTATGCACAAAGTTTCATGTAAGTTGGTTAAATTGCTTGTCATTAACTTCAATATACAAATGCAATTCTCCCTAAAGAAATAAAACATTGGAGTAACATTTTGGAGCATCTCATCGATGTATTTCTTGATATTAATGGGATAATCATGTTGTGCCTGAAGCCACTGCAGTTAAATTGTAATATCACGGAGTTCATTCGCTCCCAGGCCTTTTAACAGATTCACCTTATTTCCCGTCTAGTAAAAAAAAATTATTTTGGAGGATACAATTTGTTGATTTTGGCCTTCTTTTTCATATCTCATTTATTGTAGATTACTTCTGTACCATCCGGTTCATCCCTCCATCAAACTGTTTATTATCCTTTTACACATTTAATTAACTAGTACACAGTGTATAAATTTATTAATGACACTTTAATTTAACAACAGATGACATATGTAATAAGGTACTTCAGACGATAAATACTCAAGTTTTATTCGTTAAATTTGTTTACATTTTATACTTATAATATAATATTAAACCCTCCATGGTATCTTTACCTTGTCGTGGTGGAGTGCCTTACGTGCTTAAATGATCCTGAGAGCTATGCCGGCGGTAGCATTGCTGCCGATAGGGATACCCATGCCGGACTGGTCGAAGGTGATAAGTCAGACGAAAAAAGTACCTTGGTCGAAAGGCTGACGATCTTTCACCGTAAAAATACAACTGTCAAGAAATGCGGACATGAGTTCAACTGGGGTAAAATTTTCCGGAGGTCAAATAGTCCACCATTCGGTTTACCGGGCGGGGACTACTTCAGAGAACCCATGCCAAAGGCTCAAACACAGGGACATGTTCCTACGAACATGGAATGTTAGGACTTTATACAATAGCGGGGCGCTAGAGATATTAACGCGGAAATTAGATAAATCGCCCCTAGATATAGTCGCTTTACAGGAAGTTAGGTAGTCAGGAATCGTGAAGCTTCGCATTATACTACGGGGGTGCAGAGAGACCTGCATTTGGGACGGGTTTTTTAGTCAGAAGGAGGATCCTATCCGCTATCCGAGATATTAAGTTTGTCAGTGATAGGATACCATACATAATTCTAAAGGGTATACAACATGATTTTATAATTGTAAATGTACATGCCCCCACAGAAGATAAAGATGACAAGATCAAGGATGAGTTCTATGAAGAATTAGAATGCTTATTCGATAGCCTTTCATAATATCATATGAAAATTGTCTTAGGAGAGTTTAATACAAAAGTGGGGCGGGAAGATATATTCAAACAAACAATACGCAAATTCCGTCTCCATGAAGATAGTAATGATAACGGGGTTAGATTAGTCACATTTACCACATCGAAGAATCTCATTGTTAAGAGCACAACATTTCAGCATAAGGATATTCATAAATACTTCCTGGACGTCCCCAGATGGAGAAACTCGGAACCAAATAGATCATGTATTAGTGGATAAACGCTGGCACAGTAGCATCATTGATGTTAGATCAGTTAGAGGGACAGACTGCAATTTGGATCATCATCTGGTCAGAGTGAAAATCAGACAACGGCTATCGCTTATGAGAGGAACAAATGCTAAACATGATTCTGTAAAATTTGAATTAAAAAACTTGAAAAATGATGAAATGAGGCAAGAATACAAAATCAAAATTGCTAATAGATTTGAAGTACTGGAAACTTCAGATGTCAATGTGACAAACGAAGAAGAAACTGATATAAATAAAGAATGGGAGGCTATAAGAGATACTATTAAATTGTCAGCATCAGAAAGCATTGGTTGTTTAAAAAAGAGGCAAAACAAGAAATGGTTTGATGAGGAATGTGCCGACATTGTGAAGAAAAGAAAGCTAGCAAAATTGAAATGGTTACACGAGACAAATGAAGTAAATTTAGAGCAATTGGGTAGTATTAGACGGGAAACCACCAAGTTACTAAAGAGTAAAAAGAGGGAATAGTTGAGAGAGAAGATTAATGATCTTGAAATGAACGCAAAAAATAGGAACATTAGAGAATTATATCAGGGAATTAGTATAGAGAAGAAAGGGTTTCAGGCTAGAACAAACATAATTCGGAATGAAAATGGGGATATGATTGCAGATTCTAAGAGTATATTAAATAGATGGAAAAGTTACTTTAATCAGCTATTAAATTTACATACAGAACAAGACATTGGGGAGGATAAGTTACAGACAGCAGAAATGCTAGTCGCAGAGCCAAGTGCATTAGAGGTTGAAATGGCAATTGAAAAATTGAAGATGTATAAAGCATCAGGTTCAGATGAGATCCCAGAAGAACTGATAAAATCAGGGGGAGAAAAATTGATGGACAAGATACGCTGCTTGCTTAGTATGATTTGGGAAAAGGAAGCTCTTCCAGATGAATGGAAGGAATCAATTATCGTACCAATTTATAAGAAAGGAGATAAAACTGATTGCAACAACTACAGGGGCATCTCATTACTTTCAACTTCGTACAAAATTCTAACAAATATATTAGTAAGCAGACTTACTCCCTATATTGATGACATTCTAGGAGATCATCAATGTGCATTTAGAAGAAACAGGTCTACAACAGATCAGATTTTTAGTATAAGACAGATTTTAGAAAAGAAATGGGAATATAATGGTACTGTACATCAACTATATGTAGACTTCAAAAAAGCATATGATTCAATTAAGAGGGAGAAGTTATATAGTATCCTGCTGGAGTTCGGAATTCCTAAAATGTTAGTTAGACTTATACCAATGTGTCTAAATGGCTCAAAGAGTAGGGTGCGTGTAGGCAAACAGTTTTCAGACACTTTTGAAATCCAGAATGGGTTGAAGCAAGGAGATGCACTATCTCCTCTACTATTTAATTTTGTACTAGAGCATGCCATTAAATCTTTAGAGAATGAGGAAGGCTTACAACTGAATGGTATTAATAAGCTGTTAGTTTATGCTGATGATGTAGTACTACTGGCCGATAGCGAGGAGATACTAAAGGCCAACACGCACACACTATTGAGTAACACTAAGAAATTAGGACTGGAAGTAAATATCAGTAAAACTAAATATATGGTCACACGTAGAAATTCAGTATATAATGGAAATGGACAGCTAATGACAAATGAGGGAAATTTTGAGGAAGTGGCTGAATTCAAATACCTAGGAACAATAATCACAAATAGGAATGAGATGCACAAAGAAATTAAACATAGGCTCAATTCTGGAAATGCGTGCTATTATGCATTGCAGAGACTTTTGATGTCCCAACTCCTTTCAAAAAAACGTTAAGCTGAAAATATATAAAACTATTATTCTACCAGTTATATTATATGGGTGCGAAACATGGACTCTTACTTTAAGGGAGGAAAGGAGATTACGAGTATTTGAGAATAAAGTTCTTAGGAAAATTTTTGGACCAAAGAGAGATGAACAGACAGGTGAATGGAGAAGACTACATAACAATGAACTACATGGTCTTTATAGGAAGCCAGATATAATAAGAACAGTTAAGTCTCGTAGACTGCGATGGGCAGGACATGTTGCGCGTATGGGGAATGAAAGACGTGCATGGAAACTTCTTGTAGGAAAGCCAGAAGGAAAACGCCCAGTTGGTAGACCAAGAATGAGGTGGGAGAACAACATTAACTATGATTTGAGGGAAGTAGATTATACAGGGAATGATTGGAAAGCATTAGCTCAGGATAGGGATGTATGGAGAGCTTATGTCCGCGCGGCCATGAACCTACGGGTTCGATGGTGCCAGTGAGTAAGTAAGTAAGTAAGTAAAAGTAATAAAATATTTCTACAAGACTTGCTTGATTGCGTAATCGGTAGCGAACTGGGATATATATATATATATATATATATATATATATATAATCCAATTTTTGACATTGAGCAATGCAGGCATAAGATGAAACGATAAGAAAAATAAATGTTAGGACGGGACTTGAACCCGGATCTCTGGATTTACATCCTTGTACATCTAGTATTAATGAGTATATTTTTTAATTAGAGAATTCTATGTTTATATTACATTTGGTCTGTGGCGTAATAGGTAGCGCACTGATATATATATATATATATATATATATATATATATATATTGTAACAAAATTTTGACATTGAGCAATGCGAGCTTAAAATGACATGAAAAGAAAAATAAATGCTCTGACGGGACTTGAACGCGGACCTCTGGAATTATATCCCACGACTTCTAGTAATAATGAGAATATATTATTATAAGAGAAGTATATGTTTTTACTACAACTCTTCGGTGGTATAATCGGTAGCAGAGTGGTATGTATATATAAAAACAGTCCACCGCTGTGGTCTCGAAGTAGCGTGCTGCCTTGTCACGCAGCGGGCGCGGGTTCGAACCACGGTCGGGGCAGTTTTTCTGGGTGAGGTTTTTATCGGGATTTTTCCTTACCTGTAAGACAAATGTCAGGAAAACTTTAATGCCCAAACGGTCCCCCAAATCATATGGCCATCATCCTTATCATTATCATCATCACTATCATCCTTCACCGATGTGGAAAGCAACGGGAAGCTACCACACCTACAGACTTCCCTAGTAAAGCTGCAACCATAGCATGAAAATGCTATGATTGCAGTGAAAGACCTGCGTTCGGGCAGAATTACTATGGACCATTATAATTAAATTCTTGACATTGAGAAATGCAATCTTAAATGACATAAGAAAAATAAACGCTCCGACGGGAATTGATCCCGGACTTCTGGATTTATATCCCACTACATCTGGTAATAATGACAATATATTATTATAAGAGAAATGAATGTTTGTACTACACCTGCTCAGTGGCATAATCGGAAGGGCACTGGAATATATATATATAGTCCACCGCTGTGGTCTCGAGGTAGCGTGCTGCCTTGTCACGCAGCGGGCCCGGGCTCGATCACCGGTCGGGGCAGTTTTTCTGGATGAGGTTTTATCGGGGGTTTTCCTCACCTGTAAGACAATGGTCAGGAAGCTTTAAGGCCTAAACGGTCCCCGAAATCATATGGCCATCCTTACCATTATCATCATCATCCTTCACCGGTGTGGAAAGCAACGGGAAGCTACCACGCCTAGAGTTCCCTAGTAAAGCTGCAAGCATAGCATGAAAATGCTATGATTGCAGTGAAAGACCTGCCCTTGTGCAGAATTACTATGGATGGATATATATATATATATATATATATATAATTAATTTCTTCACATTGAGCAATTCAACCTTGAATTGACATGATATGAGAAGTAATTGCTCGTACTGGACTTGAACACAGACCTCTGTATTTATATCCCACTACATCCAGTAATAATGAGATATATATTATTATAATAGAAACGAATGTTTTTACTAGACTTGTTCGGTGGCGTAATTGATAGAGCACTGGGATAAATCCACAGGTTCGGGTTCAAGTCCCGTTGGAGCATTTATTAATTTTTATTATCATGTTAAAAACACACACGCACACATATGTGTGTGTATATATATATATATATATATATATATTCAAGGTGGATTTATATTCATTTTTATTTTAAAATTGCGCCTGTAATTTAGAATAACATAAAATCATATCTAAAAAATATACAAAGACAGAAACATTTGAAATTTTATATTTAAATTTCTTATATTATGTTAGATTTCAAATGTTAACAGTACAAAACGTAATATATTTTCAAACATTTTAATCCATGAAAAATATGATATTTATAATTGTATTTAGTATTTACCTGATAAAGGAAGAGATGCGAATTCTTCATTCCAAAAAAATACTGTTACAAACTAAATTTAAAACTGTCAAACTTTTGTATTTTATTAAATTCAAATAAAAACTGACTTTTTCAATATTCACACACAGTGGCGCTGCTCCGCAACGTAAGTTCTTATTACGTCTACATATTTGTTATTTATTGCTAAAAAAAACCATTTCACAGAATAGTGTTACGAAGTTAATATTTTTTTTTGTAAATCTTGGGAGGCGGATATATTTTATACATACATATATATATATATATATATATATATATTATAATTATTTTTTTTTGCTTTTAGCAATGCTTGCATAAAATGACATGATAAGAAAAATAAATGCTCGGACGGGACTTGATCCCGGACCACTGGATTCATATCCCACTACATCGTGTAACAATTAGAATATATTATTATAAGAGCAATGAATGTTTGTACCAGATTTGCTAGGTAGCGTAATCGGCAGAGCACTGGAATATATATATATATATATATAATAATTATTATTATTATTATTAAATTTTTGACAAATGCCAATGCAAGCTCAAAATGTCATGATAAGAAATATAAATGCTCGGACGGGACTTGAACCCGGACCTCTGGATTTATATCCCACAACATATAGTAATAATGAGAATATGTTATTATAGGAGAAATAAATGTTTGTACTAGACTTGCTTGGTGGCTTAACATGTAGCGCACTGGGATATATATATATATTTTATATATATATATATATATATATACAGATGTAATAAATAATTTTTGTCATTGAGCAATGCAAACTTAAAATGACATATTTAGAAAAACGAGTGCTCGGACGGGACTTGAAGCCGCACCTCAACATTTATAACCCACTCATGTAGTAATAATCAGAATATATTATTATAAAAGAAATAAATATTTGTACAAGACTTGCTTGGTGGCGTAATCGGTAGCGCACTGGGATATGTATATATATATATATATATATATAATTAAATTTTTAACATTGAACAAAGCAAGCTTAAAATGACATGATAATAAATATAAATACTCGGACGGGACTTGAACCCGGACTTCTGGATTCATATCCCACTACATCGTGTAACAATTAGAATATATTATTATAAGAGAAATGAATGTTTGTACTTGACCTGCTCGGTGGCGAAACGTTACCGTCCTGGGATATATATATAGTACTATTATTATTATTATTATTATTATTATTATTATTATTATAATATTATTGTTACTACTTAAAATTACATAATAAGAAAAATAAGTGCTAGGATGGACTTGAACCCCGTCCTCTGGATTTATATCCCACTACATCTAGTAATAATGAGAATATATTGTTATAAGAGAAATGAATGTACTTGACTTGATTGGTGGCGTAAAGGGAAGGGCACTGGGATATATATATATATATATATATATATATATATATATATATATATATAATTTTTCACATTGAGCAATTCAATCTTGAATTGACATGATATGAGAAGTAATTGCTCGTATGGGACTTGAACCCAGATCTCTGTATTTATATCCCACTACATCCAGTAATAATGAGAATATATTGTTATAATGGAAATGAATGTTTGTACTAGACTTGTTCGGTAGCCTAATCGATAGAGCACTGAGATACATCCACAGGTTCGGGTTCAAGTCCCGTTGGAGCATTTTATTAATTTTTCTTATGTCAAAAACACACACCCTCACACACACACACCCTTACACACTCACCCTCACACACACACCCTCATACACACACACACCCTCACACACACACCCTCACACACACCCTCACACACACACACACACACACACATATATATATATATGTATAATTCAAGGAGGATTTATGTTCATTTTTATTTTAAAATTGAGCTTGTAATTTGGAATAGCATAAAATCATATCTCAAAAATATACAAAGACAAAAACATTTGAAATTTTGAATTCAAATTTCTTATATTATGTTAGATTTCAAATGTGAACAGTACAAAACGTAACATATTTTCAAACATTTTAATCCATGAAAAATATGATACTCGTATTTATAATTGTATTTCCTACAATATAGATCATGTAGTTCACCGTTATGTAGTCTTCTGCATTCGCCCGTCTGTTCATCTCTCTTTTGTTCTAAAATTTTCCTAAGAACTTTGTGTTGCAACAGTACAGATTTTCACTATATTATTGTTATTATTATTACTATTATTATTGGTATTGTTATCGTTATAGTTATTATTATTATTATTATTATTATTATTATTATTATTATTAAAATGAGAATAACTGATGGAAGGAGAATCGTTGGTATGTTGAACTCTGTACTTTGGAATAGAAATGTAATATACAGAACGAAGAAAACTACACTGCTCAAAAAAGTTAGGGGATATTGTAGAATAACCTATTAAGACTATGTTTTAGGAACAGTATTAGATGCAATCACTTTCTATTACTCCAAAAGAATGTAAACAAGAGTTTGAAGTCATTACGTGACCTCTGTACCACACCAGATGTCAAAGAGATCCTGATTAGGAATATGGCAAACAAACAAAGCAACATTAACATGGGTGAAAATGTTTCTTTAGTATGGTGTATGGTCTCCTCGAACGGCCAGCACTGCCTCACACCTGTGTGGCATTGATGCAATGAGGTTAGCAATGAGTTCTTGGGGTATACGTGGCCATTCTTCCATAAGAGCAATGTGCAGCTCTGGAACAGTTGTGGGAGGTGCTGGTCTGCCTGCAATGCGCCTGCCTAATGCATCCCACACATGCTCAATCGGATTTAAATCCGGGGAGGAAGCTGGCCATTGCATACGCTCGATACCCTCCACTTCCAGCATGTCGTCCACCAAGCCAGTTCTGTGGCGTCGTGCATTATCGTCCATAAAAAGAAAAGAATCACCTATGGCACCAGCATAAGGCACGACAAAAGGTCAGAGAATCTTATCTCTATACCTTAACGCAGTCAAAGTACCACCTTGGATGACATAGAGATCCGTACGTCCACCACTACTGACTCCTGCCCACACCATCAATCCACCGCCACCATATGGGGATCTTTCACGTACAAAAGCAGGATTGTTTCGTGTCCTTTTTTCTCTCCAGATGAATACACGCCGACTATCACATTCCACGTTGAATCGCGACTCATCAGAAAAAAGAACTGATCTCCATTCAGCATGTCTCTACCCACGATGTTCCTCCGCCCAGTTTCTGCGATCTCTACGGTGTTGTGGAGTTAACCTGGTACACACCATGGGCCTACGGGCATAGAGGCCACTTCCATGCAGTCGATTAGGGACAGTTTGAGTTGAACACCCTGCGTCCTGTTGCTGTTTGAAGTGTATTTCGCAGTTTGAGTTGCATTCTGCTGTCTATTCCGACAGGCTGTAAACAAGAGGTAACGGTCATCCCTTGCTGTTGTTGCCCTTGGTCGACCTTGTCCGGCTCTTCTGTGAACAGTATCTGTTCTTTGAAAATGATTCCAAAGTCTGGAAATCACGGTTTGAGACACCCCAATGGCTTGTGCCACCTCTTGTTGTGTCTGTCCAGCTTCCACCCTTCCTATGGCCCTCCAAGCGATTAGTTCAGGTAAATCACGTTGTCGAGGCATCACTGTCCCTAAGGCAAGTCATTCACTAACTGAAAACTGGACTGGATTTAAAAACAGCAACAAAACATTCACGCCCACACCACCCTTTCACATCAACAATACAGACACTGCCCTCTGGTGTGGTACCGAGGTTACGTAACAACTTCAAACTCTTATTTACATTATCTTGGAGTAATAGAAAGTGATTTGCATCTAATACTATTCCAAAAAACATAATCTTAATAGGTTATTCTACAATATCCCCTAATTTTTTTGAGCAGTGTACATTTACGTTCTGTTACAAAGCACTTTATTATATGAGTCCGAAACCTGGAAAGTAAGTAAAAAATAAGCCAACCAGCTGTTAGCAGTAGAAATGGATTTTCGGGGGCGATGTACAAGAATTTAAAGAATGGATAAGGTCAGAAACATCACAATAGGGGAAATTATGCAAGTTGAGAAAAAATATTAGGAAAAATAGAAGAAAAACGTTTGAAATGGTATGGACACCTCATAAGAATGGAAGAAGAGAGAATACCATAGAAGATCATTAATTGGAAATCTAATGGAAGAAGTGGAAGAGGCGGGCCTAGAGAACGATGGATGGATGGAGTGAAGACAAGTATGGAAGCTAGAGATGTGAGGGAAGAAGAAACCTCTGGCGACAAATCACTTTCCGTTGAAGGAGAAACACTGTATTGTGGAATATTCCTAAATAAAAAAAATGCATTATTATTATTATATTATTTTAATTTACGATTTATTTATTAATCATATTATATATTAATTATATTATTATATTATATTATTTTAATTTACAATTTATTTATTAATAATATTATAATAGAATAAATATTTAAATTATAGATTTTATAAATTTTGCAGTAGATTGTATGTTAGGTTATCGTTTATATTTGTAATGTTTGATAAAATGGCTAATTAACGTGCGAACCCTGTTTACAAAACATGGTCTGATAAATAAAGTAGATGTGGCAACAATGTACTTCTCATTCTGCGTCTCCGGAAAAATCAATAAGTAGCGCAATGGCCCGTGTAATATATCTATCGAATTTACATATTGTATTATTTTTAATATTTACACGAAAACTATCAAAGCTGCTTAAAAAATAAACATTTCCAGACAATTTTGAAAAATGAAGCTATTCAAAAAATATATTAAAACATCTCCGAGCAATTACATAGAGTATATATTTTATTACAAACTTCAAAGTTTTTGAAATATTTCGTTTCCATGTTAATTGACGATTCATTAGTAATGTCAGAACTCGCGTCAAGGTGACACAAATATCGCCACCTAGCGATCGTGTTTTGTTAATTTGCAACACTGTAAGCGTACCTTGGATGAACCAGACGCCTGTCGAGAATAAATGTTATAATTTGGAAAATATGAAGAAGTGTATGACGTAATAATAGCAGTTATAACTATTAAATAACCAATGATAACAGTTATAAATGCAGTTAAACAGTTATAATTATTTATATAATGTCTCAAACTTTAAAACTACCAAAAATAAGTCATCGAAATTTTAATTTTTACTTTATTTTTGTGTAGAAGTGTGTTGTTGATTACATGAGATTTTGGTTATTTTTTTTATATTTCTTGTAACTTTGATCAATCATAAATATAAATTAGCATTACGTGATTTCTACATTCTAACACATTATATTTATAATTTTATTTTCAATCTCATGATAGCTGATTCTCTGCCAGAAGTCCACCCACATTAATCGAATTTAAAACTTCAAAAAACGCATAGATTATTATAGCAATATGTGAATAATAATCTGAGGAAAGTATATAAATTGATTTATTTCCCAAAAAAAAAAAAATGCCTGAAAATTAAATGTGGAGTTCAGGCGACTTTAACGCAAGAACGGCATATGACAACGTTAAACTTTTTTTAATGTTCAAACGAAAGAGACAACTCGTGGAGCGCCAGATCATCCGATAATTTTGTGTACATTAACTGTCAACTTTCTCACCTACCTTATTGTCATTATCGAACCGTGGTACCTAGACTCGCGGACATCACTATCCTGAGAGTTTCCAATCATTTCCTGTATATTCTACTTCCGTAGTATCATGTTAACATTAACCTCCTACATCATTCTTGGCCTTCCCTTTGGTTTAAAGTTTCAATGCCCCTCTTCTATTCCTCATTTGTGTCACATGACCTGCTCACCGAAGTCTACGAGACTTGACTGTAAAAAAAGATGTCGTTTATACCAAACTAATTAACTTACTAGCACTATCGTCCCCGTAGTTTCATGGCCGCGTGTAGATAAGCTCTCCATACATCCCTATCCTGGGATAATGTTTTCCAATCATCCCCTGTATAATCTACTTCACTCAAATCATGATAAGTATTATCCTCACGCTTCATTCTTGGTCTACCGAATGACCGTTTTCACTCTGGTTTCTATACCAACTTCAATGCCTCACTTTCTTTCCGCATTCGTACCACGTGTCCTGCGCATCGCAGTCTATAAAACTTAATTGTATTATATTCCATTTCCTACTGTATAGATCATGTAGTTCACTGTTATGTAGTCTTCTGCATTCGCCCGTCTGTTCATCTCTCTTTTGTCCTAAAATGTTCCTAAGAACTTTGTTCTCAAATAGTACAGTATTTCCATTATTATTTAATATTATTGCTTTTTATTATTTTTTTTTCAAATGCCCCAGGATTGTCTTTCGACATTCCTGGTTTCTCTTCTGGTATGGCGTACTTGTAACCTACTTCTGAGGTTGGGGCGCCAGGAAGGTGGGGTTACGTTGCCCCGATGATATGATGGGTGATGTTGATGATAGTGGTGCGCCAGGAGAGTCCCTAATCCTAAGCTTAACCTAAGATGAATATGAATGATGATGATTGCGATGGCCATATGATTTCGGGGACCCTTTGGGCTCTAAAGTTTTCCTGACATTTGTCTTACAAGTGAGGAAAAACCCCGATAAAAACCACACCCAGGAAAACTGTCCCGACCGGGGATCGAACCCGGGCCCGCTGCGTGACAAGGCAGCACGCTACCCCGAGACCACAGCGGTGGACAATTATTATTATTATTATTATTATTATTATTATTATTATTATTATTATTATTATTATTATTATTATTATTATTATTATTATTATTATTATTATTATCATTATTATTATTACTTATAAAATAATAATTATTTATTTATTAATCATTTGTTACTAATTATAAATAGTACTATAATAATATGTTTATTATTGTAAATTATCCAATTTTTCAGTTATTTAATGTTACATTTGGTTTATATTAATACATTTTGAAAAAAAATTGCTAATTAACATGCGAAATATGTTTACACAACAGTCTAAGAAATAAAGTAGATGTGGCAACAATGTACTTCTCATTCTGCGTCTCCGGAAAAATCAATAAGTAGCCCAATGGCCCGTGTAATATATCAATCAAATATACATATTGCATTATTTTTAATATTTACACGAAAACTATCAAAGCTGCATAAAAAATAAATATTTTCCGACAATTATGAAAAATTAATTTATTCAAAAATAATATTAAAACATCTCTGAACAATTACATAGAGTATATATTTTATTGTAATCTTCAAAGTTTTTAAAATATTTCGTTTTCCATGTTAATTGACGATCCGTTTGTGCTGTCAGAACTGCGTCAAGGAGACATAAGGTGACACTTAGCGATTGTGTTTTGTTAATTTGCAACACTGTAGGCGTACATTGAATAAACCAGGTGCCTGTCGAGTATAAAGCTTGTAATTTGGAAAATATGAAGACGTGTATGTCGTAATTATATAGGCCTATATATGTATAGGCTCTCCAGAAATCCCTATACCTATATGTTTTTCAATCATTCCCTGTATACTCTATTTCCCTGATATCGCCTACGCTTTAGTTTCCTACAAAGAGTTTCCATGCCTCTCTAGCATTCCTCATTTGTGTCACATGACCAGCTCACCGAAATCTAGGAGACTTGACCGTATAAAACTATGTCGTTTAAACTAAGTAACTCACTGGATATATCTGGAACTCTCCATGCACCCCTATCCTGAGCTAATGTATTCCTCTTATCCCATTATAATCTACTTCGCCCAAATCATATTTAATGTTATTTTCCCACTTCATTCTTGATCTATCAACTGGCTGTTTTTCTCTGGTTTTCCTACAATAATCTTCCACACACCTCTTTCATTGAGACTTGACTGCATAAAATCATGTCGTTTAAACTAACTCATTGGCACTATGGAACCCGTAGGTTCATGGCCACAAGGTCATAAGCTCTTCATACATCCCTATCCTGGGCTAATGTTTTCCAATCATCCCCTGTATAATCTATTTCCCACAAATCGTGATAAATATTATTCTCTCGCCTCATTCTTGGTCTACCGAATGGCCGTATTCACTCTGGTTTCCTACAAGAAGCTTCAATGCCTCCTTTTCATACCGCATTCGTACCACTTGTCATGCGCATCGCAGTCTATGAGACTTAACTGTCCTTATTACATCCGGATTCCTACAATATAGATCATGTAGTTCACCGTTATGTAGTCTTCTGCATTCGCCTGTCTGTTCATCTCTCCTTTGTTCTAAAATTGTCCTAAGAACTTTATGTTGGAACACTACAGATTTTCAATATATTATTTATTATTACTATTATTATTATATTATAGTTATTGTTATTATTATTGTTATTATTATTATTTAAATAAGAATAACTGATGGAAGAAGAATCGTTGGTATGTTGCACTCAGTACTTTGGAAGAGAAATGTAATATACAGAACGAAGAAAACTACATTTAAAGTTCTGTTACAAAGCATTTTATTATATGAGTCCGAAACCTGGACAGTAAGTAAAAACAAAAGCCAACCAGCTGTCATCAGTAGAAATGGATTTTTGGAGGCGATGTACAAGAATTTCAAGAATGGATAAGGTCAGAAACATCACAATAAGGGAAATTATACAAGTTGAGAAAAC
Organism: Diploptera punctata; assembly: GCA_030220185.1. Classification (NCBI taxonomy): domain Eukaryota; kingdom Metazoa; phylum Arthropoda; class Insecta; order Blattodea; family Blaberidae; genus Diploptera; species Diploptera punctata. The sequence goes on along the minus strand of JASPKZ010008841.1, from coordinate 76,056 downwards.
ATATTTGGAAAAATGGAAGAAAAACGTTTGAAATGGTAAGGACACCTCATGAGAATGGAAGAAGAGAGAATACCAAAGAAGATCATTAATTGGAAAGCTAATGGAAGAAGTGGAAGAAGCAGGCCTAGAGAACGATGGATGGATGGAGTGAAGAGAAGTATGGAAGCTAGAGATCTGAGGGAAGAAGGTGGTTTAGACAAAAAACCTCTACTTACGAATCACTTTCCGTTGAAGGAGAAACACTGTATTGTGGAATATTCCTAAATAAAAAATTATTGCATTATTATTATTATACTATTTTAATTTACGATTTATTAATTAATAATATTATATATTAATACTATTATTATGTTATGTATTTTAATTTACAATTTATTTCTTAATCAAGGAGATGCACTATCTCCTCTACTATTTAATTTTGTACTAGAGCATGCCATTAAATCTTTAGAGAATGAGGAAGGCTTACAACTGAATGGTATTAATAAGCTGTTAGTTTATGCTGATGATGTAGTACTATTGGCCGATAGCGAGGAGATACTAAAGGCCAACACGCACACACTATTGAGTAACACTAAGAAATTAGGACTGGAAGTAAATATCAGTAAAACTAAATATATGGTCACAGGTAGAAATTCAGTATATAATGGAAATGGACAGCTAATGACAAATGAGGGAAATTTTGAGGAAGTGGCTGAATTCAAATACCTAGGAACAATAATCACAAATAGGAATGAGATGCACAAAGAAATTAAACATAGCTCAATTCTGGAAATGCATGCTATTATGCATTGCAGAGACTTTTGATGTCCCAACTCCTTTCAAAAAACGTTAAGCTGAAAATATATAAAACTATTATTCTACCAGTTATATTATATGGGTGCGAAACATGGACTCTTACTTTAAGGGAGGAAAGGAGATTACGAGTATTTGAGAATAAAGTTCTTAGGAAAATTTTTGGACCAAAGAGAGATGAACAGACAGGTGAATGGAGGAGACTACATAACAATGAACTACATGGTCTTTATAGGAAGCCAGATATAATAAGAACAGTAAAGTCTCGTAGACTGCGATGGGCAGGACATGTTGCACGTATGGGGAATGAAAGACGTGCATGGAAGCTTCTTGTAGGAAAGCCAGAGGCAAAACGCCCAGTTGGTAGACCAAGAATGAGGTGGGAGAACAACATTAACTATGATTTGAGGGAAGTAGATTATACAGGGAATGATTGGAAAGCATTAGCTCAGGATAGGGATGTATGGAGAGCTTATGTCCGCGCGGCCATGAACCTACGGGTTCGATAGTGCCAGTGAGTAAGTAAGTAAGTAAGTATTTATTTATCATACTATAATAAAATAAATATTAAAATTATAGATTTTATAAATTTTGCAGTAATTGTATGTTAGGTTATCGTTTATATTTGTAATGTTTGATAAAATGGCTAATTAACATGCGAACCCTGTTTACAAAACGTGGTCTGATAAATAAAGTAGATGTGGCAACAATGTACTTCTCATTCTGCGTCTCCTGAAAAATCAATAAGTAGCGCAATGGCCCGTGTAATATATCAGTTGAATTTACATATTGTATTATTTTTAATATTTACACGAAAACTGTCAAAGCTGCATAAAAAATAAACATTTCCATACAATTTTGAAAAATGAAGCTATTCAAAAATAATATTAAAACATCTCCGAGCAATTACATAGAGTATATATTTTATGGTAAACTTCAAAGTTTTTAAAATATTTCGTTTCCATGTTAATTGCCGATCCATTAGTAATGTCAGAACTCACGTCAAGGTGACACAAACATCGCCACTTAGCGATCGTGTTTTATTAATTTGCAACACTTTAGGCGTACCTTGGATGAGCCAGACGCCTGTCGAGAATAAATGTTATAATTTGGAAAATATGAAGATGTGTATAATATTAATAATAATAATAATAATAATAATAATAATAATACTTTATTTATTCTGGCAGAGTTAAGGCAATAAGGCCCTCTCTTCCACGCAACCAGCACAAATACAAATAAATATTTGATAAATATAGATATACATACTTACTCACTGGCACTATCGAACCCGTAGGTTCATGGCCGCGCGGACATACGCTCTCCATACATCCCTATCCTGAGCTAATGCTTTCCAATCATTCCCTGTATAATCTACTTCCCTCAAATCATAGTTAATGTTATTCTCCCACCTCATTCTTGGTCTACCAACTGGGCGTTTTCTCTCTGGCTTTCCAACAAGAAGCCTCCATGCAAGTCTCTCATTACCCATACGTGCAACATGTCCTGCCCATCGCAGTCTACGAGACTTAACTGTTCTTATTATATCTGGCTTCCTATAATGACCATGTAGTTCATTGTTATATAGTTTTCTCCTTTCACCTGTCTGTTCATCTCTCTTAGGTCACAAAATCTTCCTAAGAACTTTATTCTCAAAAACTCTTAATCTCATTTCCTCCCTTAAAGTAAGAGTCCATGTTTCGCATCCATATAATATAACTGGTAGAATAATAGTTTTATATATTTTCGGTTTAACGTTTTTTGAAAGGAGTAGGGACATCAAAAGTCTCTGCAATGCATAATAGCATGCATTTCCAGAATTGAGCCTATGTTTAATTTCTTTGTGCATCTCATTCCTATTTGTGATTATTGTTCCTAGGTATTTGAATCCAGCCACTTCCTCAAAATTTCCCTCATTTGTCATTAGCTGTCCCTTTCCATTATATAATGTATTTCTGCGTGTGACCATATATTTAGTTTTATTGATATTTACTTCGAGTCCTAATTTCTTAGTGTTACTCAATAGTGTGTGCCTGTTGTCCTTTAGTATCTCCTCGCTATCGGCCAATAATACTACATCGTCAGCATAAACTAACATCTTATTAATACCATTGAGTACTTCATTCTCTAAAGATTTAATGGCATGCTCTATTACAAAATGAAATAGTAGAGGAGATAGTGCATCTCCTTGCTTCAACCCATTCTGGATTTCAAAAGTGTCTGAAAACTGTTTGCCTACACGCACCCTACTCTTTGTGCCATTTAGACACATTCGTATAAGTCTAACTAACGTTTTAGGAATTCCGAACTCCAGCAGGATACTATATAACTTCTCCCTCTTAATTGAATCATATGCTTTTTTGAAGTCTACATATAGTTGATGTACAGTACCATTATATTCCCATTTCTTTTCTAAAATCTGTTTTATACTAAAAATCTGATCTGTTGTAGACCTGTTTCTTCAAAATGCACATTGATGATCTCCTAGAACGTCATCAATATAGGGAGTAAGTCTGCTTACTAATATATTTGTTAGAATTTTGTACGAAGTTGACAGTAATGTAGTTGTTGCAATCAGTTTTATCTCCTTTCTTATAAATTGGTACGATAATTGATTCCTTCCATTCATCTGGAAGAGCTTCTTTTTCCCAAATCATACTAAGCAACAAGCGTATCTTGTCCATCAATTTTTCTCCCCCTGATTTTATCAGTTCTGCTGGGATCTCATCTGAACCTGATGCTTTATACATCTTCAATTTTTCAATCACCATTTCAACCTCTAATGCACTTGTTTCTGTCACTAGCATTTCTGCTGTCTGTAAATTATCCTCCTCAATGTCCTGTTCTGTATGTACATTTAATATCTGATTAAAGTAACTTTTCCATCTATCTAATATACTCCTGGAATCTGCATTCCATTTTCATTCCGAATTATGTTTGTTCTAGCCTGAAACCCTTTCTTCTCTATACTAATTCCCTGATATAATTCTCTAATGTTCCTATTTTTTGCATTCATTTCAAGATCATTAATCATCTCTCTAATATTCCCTCTTTTTACTCTTTAGTAACTTGGTGGTTTCCCGTCTAATACTACCCAATTGCTCTAAATTTACCTCATTTGGTTCGTGTAACCATTTCATTTTGCTAGCTTTCTTTTCTTTACAATTTTGGCACATTCCTCATCAAACCATTTCTTGTTTTGCCTCTTTTTTAAACAACCAATGCTTTCTTATGCTGACAATTTAATAGTATTTCTTATAGCCTCCCATTCTTTATTTATATCAGTTTCTTCTTCGTTTGCCACATTGTCGTCTGTAGATTCCAGTACTTCAAATCTATTAGCAATTTTGATTTGGTATTTTTGCCGCATATCATCATTTTTCAAGTTTTTTAATTCAAATTTTACAGAATCATCTTTAGCGTTTGTTCCTCTGATAAGCGATAGCCGTTGTCTGATTTTCACTCTGACCAGATGATGATTCGAATTGCAGTCTGTCCCTCTAACTAATTTAACATCGATGATGCTACTGTGCCAGCGTTTATCCACTAATACATGATCTATCTGGTTCCGAGTTTCTCCATCTGGGGATGTCCAGGTGTATTTATCAATATCCTTATGCTGAAATGTTGCTCTCTTAACAATGAGATTCTTTGATGTGGCAAAGGTGACTAATCTAACCCCGTTGTCGTTACTATCTTCATGAAGACTGAATTTGCCTATTGTTGGTTTGAATATATCCTCCCGTCCCACTTTTGCATTAAAATCTCCTAAGACAATTTAAATATGATATCGGGAAAGGCTATCAAATAAGCATTCAAATATAGATATACACTATAAATAATAATAATAATAATAATAATAATCTCTATCTATCTTCGGGTTTTTACAGCTGCTGCCGTCCTCCCGTGCCTACGGTCTTGGGCATCTTCGATGCTTAGCCCTCTAGCTTGCATTACTGTCTTCATGTTTTCCTTCCATGTTAACCTTGGTCTTCCTCTTTTCTTCTTTCTGTTCGGATGCCATTCATATAGTTGCTTCGGCCATCGCTCATCTTCCATTCTTAAAACATGTCCTAACCACTTTAATTCCTTCTCCTCAATTCTTTCAATTATGCTTTCTTCTGCTTCCATTATGTTTCTAGTTTCCTTATTTGTGACATGTTCTAATTTAGACTTTCTGGCACTTCTTCGTAAATAATCCATTTCTAGAGCTATTAGTCTATTCTTGTAGTACTTATTGATTGTCCATACCTCACATCCATACATTGCAACAGATTCCACCAATGTTTTACCAATATATTTTTTTGTGTCTTTCCTTATATGCTTATCCCACCATATGGAATTTAACAATGATATTATTTTGCTACTCAATTCAATTCCATGTTTTATGTTCTCTTTGCCTATACCTTCGATGTTATCCATAATCATTCCCAAATATTTAGTTTGTTTCACTTGCTTTATTTGGATTCCTTCTTCCAATATTACATTTTCTCTTTCATTGCTATTTATTGCCAGATATTCTGTTTTTTGTAAATTTACTGTGGGACCCCATGATTCATATGTGTTTTCAACCTTTTTATCATGGATTCCATATCAAATTTGGCTTGCGCTAAAACCAGTTGATCATCGGCAAATTGTAATATCAGCAAAAATTTGTTGCCTATTGGGATCCCCATACCTTCGCAGCTTGGTTTCCATTTCATTAATATAAATTCTACATAAATATTAAATAAAATTGGTGATAGAGTGCATCCTTGTTTCAAACCCTTTGAGTTTTTTATAGGATTAGACATTATATTTCCAATTTTAATATAAGCGGAGTTATCTTCATAGATTCGTTTAATAATTTCTATTAGGTTTCTGTCAATATTGTATTTCTCCAATACTTCCCATAATTTGTTCCTCGGAATTGAGTCATAAGCTTTCTCTAAATCTATCATTGTCAAATGGGTTTCTTCTCCAACTGCTGTCCGTTTTTCAATTAACTGTTGTATTGCAAATATATTGTCAACACATGACCTTCCTGGTCTGAATCCATTTTGATCTTCTCATAATTTGTCTTTAATATCTTTTTGTAACTTTGTTTTTAATAATTTCGTAAATATTCTATATAATGTGTTATTTACACTTAGTCTTCTGTAGTTTTTTGCGTCTCTTATAATAATAATAATAATAATAATAATAATAATAATAATAATAATAATAATAATAATAATAATAATAATAATAATAATAATAATAATTATTATTATTATTATTATTATTATATAAATATGATTCAATATACGAGAAACACTAATTAATATACATACCTTGCACTGGATAATAATGAAGTCGAGTTTAGAGCAAATATAAATTTAGATTTCTTTTAAAAGATGCCAATGTCCGGCAGCCCCTTATTTCTTGTGGTAGGGAATTCCAGTTGCGAGAAGTGAAGATGGTATATGGCATGGAGTGATTTTTTTTTTTTGAGTCTTAATATTACAGCATGCTCCACTACAGTTTTCTGCAGTACTACATGCTTTGGTTTAGCAATATTAAAATATCTCTATCATTTTATGTGTGTTGATATTCCTGACTATGAATTTATAGTGTTCTTTACTAGTTCTAAAGTGTGAAATTATTTTTCTGTTTTCGACTCCTTAAATTATAATTTTGAGTTGTTGTGACGCTAAATTGTTCTATTTAGTTATGGTTGTTACTTGCATTTCAAACAATGCTCTCTGTTAATTATACTTAAGCGAGTTACGGTTCCTCTTGGCACTAACAAGTTATGATTAATATTTACAGTTGCTTGATATTGTTCCTATTAGCACTTACCTAACCCTTAAATTGGCGAAACAATATTTTCTAGTGCCCGTCATTCAAGTGTTTCGGACCGCAAAGAAAACAAAATCATGTAAGGGTAAGTTCTTACTGTATTTTTAACGTAATTTGGCACAATCTTAGGTAATTTATGATAATTTGTTTTATTTCTACTGTTTAATAAACAATAATAAATAAATGAAATCTTGTAAGATACATTGTAATTTAAGGGTTAAATTAGTGCATTCTTCATTACTATTCCTAACAAAATATGGTTCCTATTTACATTTAAATTGACTAATCCTATCAAGCTATAATCTATATTTACACGCTAAGATAATATTCTATCCATTACTAATCTAAGAAAATATAGCTCCTATTTGCACTTAAATTACGGACTAATTCTAACATTTTATGAGTAATTTACTGTTGATTAAATATTCTACTATCCTTACTAGTTCTAAGAAATTAGGCTATTTGGTTCCTATTTACACTTATAGCACTGACTAATCCTAACAAGTCATGATCAATATTTACACTTCCTTAAAATAATGTTCTTATCCTAACACTTATTAACTAGTTCTATCACTTTATGATTTACAGTTCCTTAAAGTATACTGTCCAAGTAATTTTCTATTTATATTTTTTAAGTCTATGCTATTTGCAAATTTGGTGAATTGTTTAGTATACTTAATAGCTAATTTACTCTTATCTGTGGGCCACCTATCACTACCTCTATTTACAAAATTTATAAGAGTTTGTCTTTCGTTTTTAAATTCTATACAGTTATATATGACATGGTCCACTGTCTGCTCATCAACACCGCATGCACACATTGCACTGTCCTTTATCTTGAAGCGATGGAAGTATATATTCCCGTGTCCGGTCACCTGTGTTGTGAAATTGGGAGATATCTGGATTCTTGTCTGTAGTCTGTCGCTGACTTTCGGGAAGAACGATTTCGTCAAATTCCCATTGGTGGTTGATTGTCATTCCCTTTCCCATTTTTCTTCACTAATGGTTGTCAGGTGTTTCTTCACAGCACTTACTGGAATCCTATCGTAACTCGTTTGTAGGCCGCCGTCGCACGCTGCTTGCTTCGCTAGGCGATCCGCTATCTCGTTGCCGTAGATCCCAGCATGTGCCTTGACCCAGCTGAATTCCACAGTCCAATTGTCGCCTTCTATAGATTTCAGCTTATTCCTAATTTCTTCAATTAAATTGTTGTGATTATTTTTGTTCCTTAGGGAGTCTAACGTGATCTTGCTGTCAGTGTAGATTGCCACATTACGTTCGTCAATCGGTATTTCGCTGGTGTTAAGTCCTTTTAAGGTGTCTAATGCTTTCATGATGGCAAGTTGCTCAGCCTGGTTATTTGAACATTCTTCGTACAACTTAAATTTCAGCTGGTTTGTTAATACATGTTTTTTTGAATATAACTATTCCCGATCCAACTCCATCATTGCTTCTGCTTCCATCTGTGTATATTTCATAAGTGTATTCTTTGTTTCCTCTTGTGTCCTGGATTTCTATGAATTTTGCCGGATGTGTCCAGTTTTTGTAACTAACTGTATGATCAAAGTTAAGAGTTCCGTATTTGGAACTTGCTCTTATTTGGTGAATAGCCGAAATTTCTTGTATTTTTAGATGTATAGGTGTTAATCCCGTCAGAATGCAGAGAGCTTCATAGGATGCAGTGCGATATGCCTTTGCCATTCGTACGCTGATCAATCTCTGTACCTGTTTAAACTTTCGGATATTATATTTCTTGTCCAGTTCACTTGTCCATACTGGTGCCGCGTACGATAACAGTAGCAGAATTGCACCGTTATAAATTGTGCACAGGGCTTTGTCACTTAAACCCCAGCTTATTTTTGCTGTCTTCGAGAGAGCATTAATAAGTTTTTTGCATCTCTCTGCTACATATTCGATATGCTGGTTGAACGTAAATCTCTTGTCGATTATTATGCTGGTCGACACTGTTCTAACCAGCTTATTATTTAGAAATATATGTATTTGTTTGTTTTCCCTTCGTTTTCTTCTTGTTATTAGAATAGTTTTGATTTGTATTCATTGAATTTGGATTTATTGTTGTGGGCCCAGGATGTAATCTTTCTCATTTCAATGTTTGCGTAATTCCTCAGCTTCGAGAAACTGATTTTCCCTTTGTTATTACTATCAGGTCTTCTGCAAATGCTATTACTTTAGTATGTTCAGTGTGTAATCTAATCTTAGTATTGAGTTGTACTGGATGTTCCAGAACACCGGACCGCAACAAGATCCTTGTGGGCAGCCTTTGGTTACATTTTTGTCTACTTTAGCATTGTTTACTGCTAATGTATCTGTTCTTTGGTTAAAATAATTGTTTGCAAGCTTATGCAATCCTATGTTGCGGTATATTAAGCAAGATAATATGTTTGTTGATCTTGTGTTTAAGTTATGGTTTGAGGATAGATACTGGAAACGGGATGAGACATAATTGGGAATCGAGGTATGTAGGATCTTAAATAGGAGAATTAGACAGTGCGATTTTCTTCTCTCTTTTAGGTGTAGCCATGACAATTCGTGAAATAATGGAGAAATGTGATCGTATTTTGAACATTAAATATGAATCTGACACACATATTATGGACACGCTGCAGTTTATCCGAAAATCCGTTACTTATGTCAGTTAGTAGAATGTCACAGTAGTCAAAATGCGGCATCACTAACGTTGGATTAAAATTCTTTTAAGAGTTGTAGGAAGAAAATGTTTAAGTCGCTTTAGGGGATGCATTATGGAGAAGATCCGACACCAATAATAGCAGTGTATAACTATTAAATAACAAATAAATAAACAGGTTATAAATGCAGTTTAAACAGTTATAATTATTTATATAATGCTTTAAACTTTAAAACTACCAAAAAATATGTCATAGAAATTTTAATTTTTACTTTATTTTTGTCTAGAATATGTTGTTGATTACATCAGATTTTGGTTATTTTTTAAATATTTCTTGGTTTTAAACTTAATAGCTGTGCTGATAACTGTGATCAGTCAAAAATATTATAAATTAGCAATACGTGATTTCTCCATTCTAACACATTGTATTTATAATTTTACTTTCTATCTCATGATAGAGGATTCTATGCCAGAAGTCCACCCACATTAATCGAATTTAAAACTTGAAAAAAAGCATTAATTATTATAGTAATATGTGAATAATAATCTGAGGAAAGTATATATATACGTTGATTTATTTCCAAAAAAATGCCTGAAAATTAAATGTGAAGTTGAGGTGACTTTAACGCAAGAACGGCATATGTACAACGTTAAACTTCTTTTTAAAGTTCAAACGAAAGAGACAACCCATGGAGCGCCAGATCATCCAATAATCTTGTATATATTAACTGTCAATTTCCTCACCTAACCTATCGTCATTATCGAACCGTGGTACCTAGACTCGCGGACATAGGCTCTCTATATATCCCTATCCTGAGAGTTTTTCTATCATTCTCTGTATATTCTGCATCCCTAGTATCATGTTAATATTAACCTCCTACCTCATTCTTGGCCTTCCCTTTGGTATTCCTACAGTTTCCATGCCCCTCTTCCATTCCTCATTTGTGTCACATGACCTGCTCACCGAAGTCTACGAGACTTGACTGTATAAAACTATGTCGTTTAAACCAACTAATTAACTTACTAGCACTGTCGACCCCGTAGATTCATGGCCGCGCGTACATAAGCTCTCCATACATCCCTATCCTAGGCTAATGTTTTCCAATCATCCCCTGTATAATCTACTTCACTCAAATCATGATAAATAATATTCTCACCCTTCATTCTTGGTCTACCCAATGGCCGTTTTCACTCTGGTTTTGTATTGGAGCTTCAATGCCTCTCTTTATTTCCGCATTCGTACCACGTGTCCTGCGCATCGCAGTCTACGAAACCATCATTATATCCGATTTACTACTATATAGATAAAGTAGTTCACTGTTATGTAGTCTTCTGCATTCGCCTGTCTGTTCATCTCTGTTTTGTCCTAAAATTGTCTTTCTTCTTCTTCTTCTTCTTCTTCTTCTTTAAGCCCATGTCTCCCTTAACAGAGATTTAGACGCTCTCCCCCTACAGGGAAGAATTTGAGCCATACTAATTTAGTTACACTTGTTTTCGTATAGATGTCATTTGAGAGGTCCGTGGTCAGCGTTCCGCCTCATACTGATATCTAGTAAACCAATATAGTACTAGGACGGGAAAATTCGGTAAATTTTGCTTAGAGGCCTTTTCATTCAGGCTTAAGGATCTTTTACGAGCCTGAAAATCTTCTTAAGAACTTTATTCTGAAATAGTACAGAATCTCCATCATATTATTATTATTATTATTATTATTATTATTATTATTATTATTATTATTATTATTATTATTATTATTAATAATTATAAAATGATTATAATTTATTTAATTTTATTTATTATTTATAAATAGTATTTTAGTAATATATTTATTATTATAGATTTTTCAATTCTCTCAGTTAATTTTATGTTACGTTTGGTTTATATTTATAAAGTTTGAAAAAATTGCTAATTAACATGCGAAATATGTTTACACAACATAGTCTAAGAAATAACGAAGATGTGGCAACAATCTACTTGTCATTCTCCGTCTCCGGAAAAATCAACAAGTGGCTCAATGGCCTTCATAAAATTTCAATCAAATATACATATTGCATTATTTTTCATATTTACACGAAAACTATCAAAGCTGCATAAAAAATAAATATTTTCAGACAATTATGAAAAATTAAGTTATTAAAAAATAATATTAAAACATCTCTGAGCAATTACATAGAGTATATATTTTATTGTAATCTTCAGAGTTTTTAAAATATTTCGTTTCCATGTTAATAGAAGATCTGTTCATATTGTCAGAACTGCGTGAAGGTGACACAAACAACGCCACATAGCGATTGTGTTTTGTTAATTTGCAACACTGTAGGCGTACGCTGGCTAAACCAGACGACTGTCGTGTATAAATATTAATACATTCAAAATGTAAGATTTGTGATAGTTATTAAAGCGTGCTTAGAGTGTTTTGATGCGTGTGGAATGGACTCAGGAGATGTTTTTGTCTTCAATTGAACACGTGGTTGGTTATTTATATTAATATTTGATAAATTATATAAACATGAACATCTGTGAATTTGTTTTTTATGAACTCAATAACTGCTTAACCGAATTGAATGGGGTTTTAACCATCATTTAGAGAATTTCTTTGGGAAAATTAACGTATGTAACTTATTACCGTATGTACTATAGGACCGGAGCAAAATAAATAATAGTTTTAAAAAACTAAAACAACACGCTTTATTAGAAAACCGAACTAAAAAAATGAAAAATAATTTTAATTTCCAACAAGCTTGGGATAAAATAAAGTGGTCAACAAAACAATCATCTCCAACACATATAGAATAAAATTAGAGTTATCAAGAAAAAGAAAATAATTTTACCATCAAAAGCGTGGGGTGCTCTATATCAATTAATATATTTGATAATAAACAGATATTGATAAAAGTAAGCTCTCTAAGAAGAAAATGTAAAAATCATAAAAAGCACCCCACGCTTTTGATGGTAAAATTATTTTCTTTTTCTTGATAACTCTAATTTTATTCTATATGTTTTGGAGATGATTTTTTCGTTGACCACTTTATTTTATCCCAAGTGTATTGGAAATTAAAATTATTTTTCATTTTTTAGTTTTCTAATAAAGCCTGTTCTTTTAGTTTTTTAAAACTATTATTTATTTTCTATTTTTTAGTTTTAATATTTTACAGAATAAGATAAAATGTAAATATCTTTAAATTCGATACTCTTGTAGAATGAGCTAAAAGTAATGCTCTTCTATAAAAAAACCCTCCCAGCCGGATTTGAACCAGAGACGTATGGATTACTGAAATTATATACCACTAACAGTTCACTGCTCTACCAATTGAACGCTTACAACGATTGATAAAAACTCGACAAGTCCGCAACCTATTATACGACTTTTCATTTTTTTCATTTTCGGATGATTCTGGCCAGGATTTTAGAAACAAAATATGAAATTATAGTATTATCACGGGTCCTCTACACGATACAAAGTTTCAAGTCGATCCAATGTTTCTAATTGGATGAAAATCGCGTTGAAAGATTCCGTTACATTGATACAAAAACACTTTTTTTGATTTTCTGATGATTATGGCCAGGAGTTTAGAAAAAAAATATGAAATTATTGTATTGTCACGGGTCCTCTACAAGCATACAAAGTTTCAAGTCGATCCAATGTTTGTAAGTGGGTGAAAATCGCGTTGAAAGATTCCGTTACATAGATAAATAGATAGATAGATAGATAGATATAGGTCAAGCTAATATAAAGCGTGTAAAAATCATAAAAATCACCCCACGCTTTTGATGGTAAAATTATTTTCTTTTTGTTGATAACTCTAGTTTTATTCTATATGTGTAGGAGATGATTTTTTGTTGACCACTTTATTTTATCCCAAGCGTATTGGAAATTAAAATTATCTTTCATTTTTTAGTTTTCTAATAAAGCGTGTTCTTTTAGTTTTTTAAAACTATTATTTATTTTTTGTTTTTTAGTTTTAATATTTTACAGAATAAGATATAAATGTAAATATCTTAAAATTCGATTCTATTGTAGTATGAGCTAAAAGTAATACTCTTCTATAAAAACAAAACCCTCCCAGCCGGATTTGAACCAGCGACATATGGGTTACTGAAATTGTATACCACTAAGAGTTCACTGTTCTACCAACTGAGCTCTTACAACGATTGACTAAAAACTCGACAAGTCCGCAACCTATTATACCAGTTTTCATTTGTTTGATTTTCGGATGATTCTGGCCAGGATTTCAGAAACAAAATGTGAAATTATTGTATTGTCACGGGTCCCCTACACGTATACAAAGTTTCAAGTCGATCCAATATTTCTAAGTGGGTGAAAATCGCGTTGAAAGATTCCGTTACATTGATACAAAAACACCTTTTTTTTATTTTCTGATGATTATGGCCAGGATTTTAGAAAATAAATATGAAATTATTGTATTGTCCTCCACAAGTATACAAAGTCTCAAGTCGATCCCATGATTTTAAGTGGGTGAAAATCGCGTTGAAAGAATCCGTTACATAGATAGATAACAGGTCAAGCTAATATAAAGCGTGTAAAAAGTGGATCGCTGCACTGAAAAGTCGCTTTTTGGACTCCTGAATTGCTTAATTTGTCTAAACCATAACAAATACGTCATAATAGAATATCTAAAAAAAATCTACGACAAAATATGTCTATCTTTTACGGATAACTCACAAAAGAACATTTTTGTCTTTCGGAATTAGATTAAAAAATAAGGATTATTTACAACAACACAATGTTAATTCTGTAATAATATTAACTGTTTAACAATTACAGTAAGTACACTTAGCAAAACAAAACAAGAACGAGCCGACTGATCAATTAGCTAATTCCGCAGCATTTTCCGAGCTTCATTATTCATTTTCAAAGTGTCCAATATCCTATGTTAAAAAGAAACTGTTGCACTTTGTCATCACTGATTGGAATGAACATTGGATAAGAAGTGCAAGTGGTGCTTTGACTAAAGAACTCTTCTTTCCTACAGTACACTATAGGCTACACATGTTATTCTAAATTCCATCTTTTCACAATTAATGACGGGTGGCCATGGAAAATTAAGAAGTTATTTTATGAGATTTAATATTAACCCAGACAGTGATCATAATTGTAAATGTCAATAATCAATACAATAAGTAAAACATGTTTTATTTTATTACATGCTTTATATTAGCTTGACCTCTATCTATCTATCTATCTATCTATCTATCTATCTATCTATCTATCTATATGTTGTGTAATATTTACAGACTTCTGTGTTGAGGGGAAATAATGTATATACATTTTTCATTAACCTTATTTTGAGCGTATTTTCAAATTCTTAAAGTCTTACAGATCATATCTTTAACTTCATTTTAAATAACTGGGTTCTTTCAGTTCAGAGAGTAAAATCTTATATGTTGTGTAATATCACTTTCATTATATATTGATTGTAAATTAAAATTAAGAAATAAACGCATCTGTTTATCTTAACTAGTTATTACTGTATAAATATTAGATCTTGTAGTGTATATTTTTATAATTGTTCGCAGAGATTTTAACTGCTATAGGTCAATCACTAATTTATATCTATTTGAAACTTATCTGTAGATTAGCGTGTTCGTTGCGTTTTGTAGGTCTCGGAAAGAAACAAAATACATCGCTCAGGACATGACTTTAAGTTTAACGCGCACCACTGCTGTTACAGGTTAATATTGGCAGAATATGTTAGGAAACATGAAACTGAAAGAATTGTATTGAGAACTGTTAACAGATTGTATCCTTAAGAACAATGATTATAGGTTAAGTCATGCTTCAATATCGTCCTCAAGGGAAGAGATCTTTGGGATGTCCTAGAAAGGATAGACCGAGAATGCTTCACTGAAACCATTACAAACTTTGGGCCTTCAACTTGTGTGGAAGAACAAAATGATATAAATATATATATACAGATACTGGCTTTCAGCTAGTAGTTGGAGGTAATGTTGGAGTCGCTGTATAACAAACTATCTCACTGTCGCTATCGAACCCGTAGGTACATATTTGCGCGGATATAATCTCTCCGTACATCCCAATGTTGAGCTAATACTTTCCAAATATTCCCTGTATAATCGATTTCCCTCAAATCACAGTTAATATTATTCTCGCACCTCATTATTGGTCTACCAACTGGGCTTTTTCCTTCTGATTTTCTTACAAGAAGCTTCCATGCACATCTTTCATTTCCCATTCGTGTCACATGTCCTGCCCTTCGCTGTCTACGGGACTTAACTGCTCTTATTATATCTGACTTATCAGAAAGACCATATAGTTCACTGTTATGAAGTCTCATCTATTCACCTGTCCGTTCATCTCTCTTTGGTTCAAAAATTTTCCTAAGAACATTTCCTCAAATATACGTAATGTCGTTTCCTCCCTTAAAGTAAGAGTCCATGTTTCGCGTTCACATAATATAGCAACAAAAACTTCGGGGGGGGCATGGATCACGCTTCTTCAAATATGTCACATTGTACCAAAAATATCAAGGGAAAAAAAAAACAGTTGCAGCGTTTCAAATCATAACTGTTCATGACCTCCTTGCTACCGACTTAACATCTTGCCATCACCTGGTTGTGTTTTGTGTTGTGATAGCGACAGTGTCATGAACTAGGACCTTATGGAACTAAGTACTGCTTTGAAAACATCCAATTTAATCTGATGGCTAATTTTATTGGAAAGTTTAGCGAAAAGAGACTTTGCCCTCAAAGTCAGGACGTTAAATTATTTACATTTATAACGTTACTGTGACACAGAATACAGTGTGTTGTGCAATAAAAGTTGTAAAGATTTATTTGACCAATAATCTCGATTAATGTTAAAGATAAAATCTGTAATATTAAGAACGGCATATTTTACTATCTTCTAAATATTGTTCTCCTATAATTCATACATTATTGTTAACTGGAGTAAAATTATAAGAAAATACGTTTATCAGTCACTTTTGTTTGCGGATTATGCTATAGAGATTTGAAGTGCTGCAAATTGACAATGTTTCTGCAGATGAGAATGAAGCATTTCATCAAGTTTTCTTCTTGCACTTCGATTGGGATGCTCTCTAAATTGGCGAAGAAAACAGATATTAACTATTTCTTGAGAGTCCTGCTAGTGCTTATCACAGTGTCTTGCACGTATAGTTTTGTTATCTTCTATAATGATCCAATAAACACTAGAACATAATAGTACACAGTTGTAAGCGAATAAAAATAATAGAAAACATTAAAAAGTCATCTGCGCTATAATTCCAGGAATTACGTAACAAACTAACTGAAAGAAATTTAATGTGTTTCATAATCATTTGGTAAATATGTAGTAGGTACCTCTTTTGAACCAGTTCAATTCGGTGAACTACAACATAAAAATTATTTGTTATTCTAGTGACGATTCTTATGAACGATCAAGTTATAATAAACAGCATTTTCTCGTGATGAAGCCATCTTAAAAACTAACAGACTAAAATTCAGCCTGACTAATAGCGTATGCTACATAAAAAATGACAAATATCAAGCAAGTGTGAGTCATTTTTTTTTCCGCGCCGTAGCCGATAGGGTAAGGTAGGATGCCTTGGAGCGAAGCTACGGGAGTTGCGCTGGTTTCTCTCATGGAATTTCGGCCAGTATGGGACCGGTGCAAACCCAGCATCGTGAGTCATTTGGTTAGCTACTATAAGTAGCAGCTTCAGGTTGACAAAACCAGCTGTAACAGCTGGAGAACCCAACACACAGACCATATGTCGCCTCTACACTGACTGGATGATTGTCTACATATGTGAAGAACACAGGTGGATGTGAGGTCAGCATTCGGCTGGTAAACGAAAGTCCTTCTAGGTCTGTCGCGTCATGGAATTGGAGTTAGAATGAGTCATTTTTGTTAACTTTTAAACTAAATACCGATCTGTTTAAATGTGAACCAAAACTAAAAATATTACGTGTAAACAGTAAGACGAACGGAGTTGCTGGTCATCTTTATATCTCTCCTCACCTGTAAGACAAATATCGGTTAAATTTAAGGCCGAAATGATCACCGAACTTTATATGCCACCACAACATCCACATCATATACTTAATAATAATAATAATAATAATAATAATAATAATAATAATAATAATAATAATAATAATAATAATAATCATCATAATAATCCACCATCCACAGTAATTCTACCCGAGGGCAGGTCTTTCACTGCATTCACAGCATTTTCATGCTATGCTTTACAGTTTTACTAGGGAATTAGAGGTGTGGTAGCTTCCCGTTGCTTTCCACAAATACTAAAATAATAATAATAATAATAATAATAATAATAATAATAATAATAATAATAATAATAATAATAATAATATCATAATAACAATAATGATGCTTTACTTCAGCTGGCAGAGTTAATGCCATAAGCCCTTCTCTTCCATTCACCAGTGAATAGTAAATTTGCACAAAAATTACATACATATTACAATTTTCAGATATTATTAAAATATAGACAAAACAAAATACAATGGTGATGTGATCTAATACTAACAAAAACATGGAATATAATAATATTAAAATAATATAAAATAAAGTAAGTAAAGTAAAGTAAAGTAGTCTGGGTGGAAAGGCCCTGCGGCTAGCCAAATTAATGACAAGCGGTGAGCAATTCCTTTTGGTTCTCCAGGATGTCCTAGAAAGGAGAACCCAGGTTCCTGCTTAAGCATTAGCCCCGGTGTGATTTAGAGATGATTAAGTACCGATATGATAATAAATAATAACGAATAACCATCATTCTAACCTGCATGGTAGCGGCGATGTGCTCCGACTTGTGTTTAAATTTGTGATTTTTGAAAATGGCGCTTGTGGCCGCCAGCCAATGAGAGGCTGGTGATTTTTTAAAGAGTGAAATTTTGTATTATTTTGTTAGGATATCGTGATCGAATGATATCCAAGGTGTTCTTAATGATTGTTTTAAGCTAACACTTGAATATTATTAGCTTGGTTTAATTTAAAATTATTATTATCGCGAATTATGTGTTAGCCATTCGCGTGGCTGTCTGGGGATGCCACGCCCCTTTTTTGAAAATGTGTTATTATGTTCGATTCGAAATATATAATTATATTATTTCTTTTCTGTGATATGTTATGTGGTACTTGAAAGCATTCGATGTATTTTCAATTAAGTTTAATTATTTAAAATGCCTAAAAAGCAGTAGTGTCTCTGAGTCAATCAGGAGGCTGTGTGATGTTGCCACGCCTATTTCGTGGACTTGTAAAATTTTTCGCTTAACTTTTTATCGCGAAGTTTGCACATTAGCAGCCCAAAGCCGATCCAGGGAAGTTCGCACTCTATGATGGAATGAAGTAAGTCCGAAAAACCAGCGCCAAGTCGAAATGAAATCTTTCTCATCCTCTTTACCCGGCTCAGTGAAAATTGGAAATGAAATTTACTGGTGGGAACTAGGGGACCACTCCGGCATTCGCCTTTACGGTAAGGAAACCACCAGAAACCTTTAGCAGAGTAGTTATCTGAAAAATAATTGATAATTATATTTATGTACTGTTTTCTAATGCTGTTCTATGGTGCAGGATGATGCCCATCGGCCATCTGTTGTGCCAAGTACCATAGATGTGTGATTTTTAGTATTAGAGGTGTAATTTTGTTAAATAGCCCATTAATTTTGAATTTAGAAAAGTTTAGGGATTAATATTTATTGGTGGAATCAAAGGGCCTACTCCGATATTTATCTTAGCGCTAAGGAAACCACCGTAACCTTAGCAGAGTAGGTTTGAAGTTAGTGAGATAATCGAAATATGGCCAAATCGGTCGGGCCTTCCAGCTTTTTAGAGGTGATTACCTGGTTTTTCACCTATTTGTAGTTAATTAGGACGGTTCTTATAGGTGAATAGCCGTCAAAATCACCTGGCATGTCAATATTCGGGAATACATATCATGTTATTTTCATCTTCAATTCTCCATCCCTTGAGTCTATTACGATCTCATGATGGTTCAATAAAGATATTTTTTGAACGTCTGTAGATTTATTTTGTCTCATTTTAGGTCGGTTCTTAAGGCGAATAGCCGACCGAAATCACCTAAATGAGAGTTAGCGTCTTCTCAGACGTTATTTGTGTCTATGCGATCTTTTGCGATATTTACCTACCTCAGGCCATTCAAGTTGTGGAAGCCTGGGTGGATCGCCTTTGAGGACCACTTGTGGAATGGGACGATAGCTGAAATCCTCTTCATGTCTATATGTCTGTCTTTTCAGAGGAAAGTTGAAGTCCTCCTGTTTTTCTTGGCTATTGGTTTCCACCAGGTCCAGATCCCCTACCACAGGCCATTCGAGCTGTCGATGCCTGGGTAGATCGTCTTTGAGGACCACTTGTGGAATGGGACGATAGCTGAAATCGTCTAGATGATAATTTTCAAAAAGCTGAATATATTTGTTATGCAGATGATGTTTTCATTGTGTGGAACTTAAGATACCAGTTATTATATATAACAGGCAGAGTTAAGCGAGTGTACCTCGTCTTCTGAGGCGAATGGGTTAAATAACAAGGGATTTACCTCATCTCTCGACCGGACACGAGTAGAGTGTTTACATTTACCGGATGCCAAAGCAGATACTTTTTTATCGTCATAGAAGTCGAAATATCCTATACAGCAGTTTGTAACTTTATAAAATACTCAAGATTACTCAAGATTTTTAACATCCCAGGTTTTCCGATTTTTATGTAGGTTCATTTTTTAATCAGTTCTGATATATTTTAACAACATTTAACATAAATATCGTCAATGTAGGTACTTTTATTATTGAATTCATAAACGTGACGAACTTATATTACGGTTTTTAAAGAATCCTACCTTGAGAAACTAGTAAAGTGCAGGGCTTTGGATTTCAGAGTCAAAACCAAGTACTTTACAGCACTGTTTTTTATGTGATTACCTTCCTTGTACAAAGGCATTCTACATAACAAAGGAATGGAATCAGCCTCCAAACATATTAAGGAAAATTGAATATAATTAAGTATAATTGTTCTTAATATAGTGAAATGAAAGTAGGAATGGTTATGCATTCACTTTTTTCGTTATACTCCCTTTTAACAGTTTTCAAAAACCTTACGTTTTTTCGTACTATTTTTAATATTGTGTTTTCCTTCTAAACCCAGACTCTATTCATAATACATTTACCTTTCCATTAATACGCTTCTTGCAATATTATTACGGAATACAATTCCGTCTTGAAAAAGCAGTATTACAGAACATACCGATATGCGATTTGTGAAATATTTATTCTCCAAACAAATTCGTTACTGTAGTTTATATAGTGATTATTATCCAACAATTTGTTACTATAGATATCATAACAATCAGCTAGCGTTAATATTAGTCTTAGGAAAACAATAACATTAGAGGACATCGGAGCCTTTAAGAGGAAACAATAACACTGATCTAAAAAATCATTTTTTAATCATCAAAAATACAAATATGTGTCTCTAGACCAGTTTTTCATGCTGATTACGAAAACACTTTTCAGTTTTTTTCTAACACGTTCACTTTTTACTATAAAGAAATTAGAGAAACTTCCGGTAATGTGGGACCCTATTTTGACTTTGTTGTTTTTCTTCTTTTAATTAAGATTTTCGAATTTTGTTTAATTACAGTGATTATCATTAGTGCTATAACTATGAAATAGCATTGTTATTTTATTCAAATATGGAAACTTCATATTTTATGAACTTTTTAACGTTACAAGATAGGTCCACTTTAACCTCCATATTCGGATAAAATGGACCCAAGAGTCCGTATTAACTTTTAGACTATTTGTAAGTTTATTTACTCCATTAATTTATACAGACAGTCACAAAGTAATCTGAAAATATTTATGACTGATCGTAATTAATAAGTGTTGATATTTATTTAATGTTTTGAAAAATTATTGTTGATTATAACATTCAGGTGTCATTCATCTCCAGACAAAGATTTGGGTTTAGCAAAATTACAAAGATATTAAATAAAATTAAGTGCATGGTTTTTACATATAGCATCCTTATAGATAAAGTATACATATTCGTGTAAAGTGCACCCAAGTCCACTTTAACCGCCTCGTGGAGGGTCCACATTAACCAAATTACTTTGTTTTAAGTTTAATTATTTTACACAGCCACCTGTCACGTGATATCCCATTAGTGTATTGAAACAGAATCTACATAATATAATATATTTAGGTGATTTTTCAATATTTTATCACATTCAATAGCGGAAATTAAGAATTAATTCTTAGCTTGAAGAACTTTTAAATTGGTTGTCTTCATAAATGTCACAAATAAACCATTCTGCGCACAAAGAATAAAAGAAACAGGCATTGAACATGTCAAAGTTGATTAGCGAAAGAAATTAAAACATTTTCTTTTCGAGGGCAGCACCAATTAAATAAGATATTAAGAGGGTCCACTCAAACCGAAGGGCCCATATTACCCGAACTTCCTCTACACGTTATTGTGGCAGGTTATGTTGATATCCATAAATCTAAGACCTAAAACAAGACTAAATGATAAATAAACAAACTGCCTGTGATTTAATGATGTAGACTTCCTGTTTCTCTGGTACATGGCTTCTGGAGCACCCAGCAGTGATCTACCGTTACACAATCATCCCAGAAACCTTGGTAACTTTCCTCCATTATCCATGACAAGAAATTATCTATAAGGCAAAAGAAAAAAGTAAAATTCAGGCAGCGAAAATGAGATTCCTACGGGCTGTGAAAGGTTGTACAAGAGAAGAACATATTAGAAATGAAAATATTAGAGAGGAACTAAAAGTACAACCACTTCTTCAACAAATAGAAGAATAAGGAACAATTGGAAGGAGCATCTGCAAAGAATGACAGGTGATAGGATACCAAAGATGGCACTGATGTATAATCCTGTAGGACGAGGATCGGTGGGAAGACCACAGATGTGATATCGGAACAGGCAAAGACCCAATACATGAAGGATGATGATGATGATGAAATTCTCTATACGTATGATTAAGTTTGCTGATACCATCCTTGAAAACAGGATCTTTCTTCATTATCAAAAAATTACTAACAAACCCATTTGAAATAATCGCAAAGTATTCATTATCTGTCAGAGTATTAAAGAAACTTCATTAAAAAAAATATTGAATTTGAACAAAAAACACCTTCCTTTAATTTTATTCTCACTGTTTAAAGACTGTCTGAATTAACTAATAACACTACTAATATTTGATAACAAAGAATCTTCTAATAGGTTGATATTATTTCGGACTGTGAAACCACTGGATAAAAATGTGTATAATAACAGTTAAGTCTAATAATCTGCAATGGGCAGGGCATGTGACACGGAAGAGGGCATGGAAACTTTATGTAAGTAAACCAGAAGGAAAACGCACAATAGGTAGACCAAGAATGAGATGGGAGAATAATACTGACCATGATTTGGGGAAGTAGATTGTAGAAGAGATGATTGTAAAACATTAGGTCGTGAGAGGGATGTATGGAGAGATTATATCCGCAAGGCCATGAACCTACGGGTTCGATAGTGTCAGTGAGTTAGTTGTGATACTACCGTTTCTACTATCACAACAATAATAGGCTTCATAATATTTGACTTTTTAACTCATGTCCCAAATGGTAGTCAATGACCTATCACGTTTCAATGAATTTTGTTTTACAACCAATGACAGTCATGTTTCACCTCACTCTTTATCGATTTCTCTTTATCAGCTCCTGCTTTTGTGATAAAGAAAGCTCCTCCGTTTTAATATTCTGAACAGCTCAGAGCATTATTTTTCTCCAACAAATACATTGAATGTAGCAAATAATGAACAGATTCCTTCATTCTATTGAGTTGTTTACTAACAAAATAAATTAATAACCTACAATATTGATTATAATGAACAGTTTGATGAGTTTCATTATTTCTCCACTAGGGTGCATTCTTATAATATTGCGATCCTATTTGGCAATAAATATTATAATCAGGTTGCAGTGAATATACATAACCTCACATTTCTGATTTGTTTTCAAGCATCGCCATTTACATTAAATATATAAATATTTTAAAAGACTGGTAACTATATTTAAATAATGACTTTTGAGTTAACAGTTTAATTTTATTCGTTAAATAGTTCTAAAAAATCCCACTCTTGATTTCCAAATCATCTAGATAATATGGAATTATGGCATTACTTATGACTATTTAACTCATGTCTGAAATGGGAGTCAATGACCAATCACGTTCCAATGAATTTTGTTTTACATCCAATCACAGTCGTGTTTCACCTCGATATTTATATACTTGTGTTTAACATATTAAAGAAAACTCCTCTTTTTTAATATTCAGAACAGGTCAGAGCATTAATCTGCAGTGACCGACTCTAGAACTTGAATATAGCAAATAATGAACAGAGTCCTTCGACCTACACATTTGATAATTGTGTGTTGAATAATTGTGTTTAGTTACTGATTTTATTGACTTGTTTCCGAAAAAATGAATTAATAACCTGTAAAGTTGGTTATAACATACAGTTTAATGTGCTTCATTTTTTCTCAATTAGGGTGTATTCTTACAATATTGCGATCCTATTTGGCAATAAATAGTCTGATAAAGTTGCAGTGATGAACGAATGAAATAAACCAAACATTTCTCACTTGTTTTCAACCATCGCCGTTTACATTAAATATATAAATATATTAAAATACCTATATTTAAATAATAATTTGTGAGTAAACAGCTTAATTTTATTCATTAAATAGTCTTAACAAATGCCTCTCTTGCTTTTCAAATCCTCTAGATAATTAGCAAATCACTCGTGTCATTACTTATAATAACTGATAAGAACTAAATACTGTAGGATTTATTTACTCTTGTCTTCACAAAATGCAGGGGGAAATAACGATTATTAACAGTAATTGATTGCTAGTGATTTGTAAGAACTAAACCAATCAAGGCAGAGTTGCCTCAGACATGTAATACCTTTAGGAGTAAGTTTATGTCTACAGTATCAAAGATTTTGCTGTAGTTGACTAGAACTGTTGTCACTTTTGTCCGTAGAACATTTAATGTTCTCTATAACGTGCAGAAGTGCGGTGTTTGTGTGATGTTTCGTTCCAAAGCCAGACTTACGTTCATCAAGAAAGTTACATAGACTGTTAGTTGTGAGTACATTATATAATCCAGTTCTTTAAACAAACAAGGAAAATATTCTGATTGATTTTAAATTATGGAGGTTGTATTTGATTTTACTATTGAAAAAAAAATTGGTGAAATAAAAAAAAGTTTAAAACCCATAAAAAAATTAAATAATTTAAAGATAAAGAACTCTTTCACGCTAAATATTGTTTGTTATTTGTTACCAAGTTGTTACAAGGACGTAGAAACGTCTTAATACGTAATGTCATATCACTGATACAATTCCGCGTTATTTGCTAACACGCTCTGAAATATACAATACTTGTTTTCTCTCACGCTATGCTATCTTTAGTACTATGTTGATCTGCATTCACAAGTAATTAGAATTTACCACCCAAGGAAGCTAAATTACTGTCTACTTACCTCCCTACTTAGTTCGATACAATGATGGACTGGAAATACGTACAATTTATAAAACTCATTTATTAGAATCACGTGTACGCAAATTAATATATTTTGTTTGTACCTGTTTTATATGTGATATCTGTTTCATAGCAACAAACAACACTATGTCAAATAAACCGATATATAATTATTATATGCTGTCACACAGCGGGCCTGGGTTCGATCCCCGGTTGGGACTGTTTTTCTGGGTGAGATATTATCGGGGTTTTTCCTAACCTGTAAGGCAATGTCAGGAAAACTTTAAGGCCCAAATGGTCCCCGAAAGAAACGATTGCGCCATCGCAATCATCATCATTCATATTCATCTTAGGATTAAGGACTCTCCTGCCTCACCACTATCATCTTCATAATCAATCATATCATCGGGGAAAGGTAACCTCGTCTTCCAGGCGCCCCAACCTCATAAGTGGGTTACAATTACGCCATGCCAGGAGAGAACATCAGGAATGTCGAAAGACAATCTGGAGTATTTGAAAAAAAAATGTTGTACAATCTCGTGGTGTTCATATATATAGTCCATCGTTGTGGTCTCGAGGTAGCGAGTTACCTTGTCACGCAGCGGGTCCGGGTCGATCCTCACCTGTAAGACAGTATTTATGAAGCTTACGGACCCAATTCGGCCATCATCATCATCCTTATAATTTCATCACCCTTCACCGCTGTGGAAAGCAACGAAAGCTACCACATTTATAATTCCCTAGTAAAGCTGCAAAGCATGGCATGCAAATGCTGTGATTGAGGTGAAAGACCTGCCCTTGGGCAGAATTAATATAGTAGGCCTATATCCATCCACCCATTCACCCATCGTAATTCTGCCTGAACGCAGGTCCTTCACTGCAATCATAGCATCTTCATGCTATGCTTGCAGCTTTACTAGGGAATTGTAGGTGTGGTAGCTTCCCGTTGCTTTCCACACCGGTAAAGGATGATGATGATGATGATAATGATAAGGATGTTGATGATGGCAATATGATTTCGGAGACCGTTTGGGCCTTAATGATTTCCTGACATTTGTCTTGCAGGTAAGGAAAAACCCTGATAAAAACCTCACCCAGAAAAACTGCCCTGACCGGGGATCGAACGCGGGCCCGCTGTGTGACAAGGCAGGACGGTACCTCGAGACCACAGCGGTGTGTTATAGTATATATAGATATATATATATATATATATATATATATATATATATATATAATATAATCCCAAACACAAAAAAAAGTAATAAAATAGTCAACGGGTTCCAACAGCAAAGCTATCTTTTCAAGGCTTAATATTGATAACTTCGTTATTGAAACGCGTTGATTATTCTTAACTTTTTGTTTGGTGTTTGGAATTATAATATATATATCATCCGGTATCATGGCAGCTGCCACCGTCTTTCGGAAACCAAAAGTCATTCCTCTCTGTCCTTCCATTAATCTTCCTCCAATCCCCTGATATTCATAGCTGCTTGTGCCCCTTCTATCCAAGATCTCTTCGCTCTTCCTCCTTTCTACTGGGATTCACTCCATAAAAAAATTAGGCAATCTTTGCTCTCGCATTCTTTTTACATTGCCATACCACTGTAAGCTTTTCTTTTCTATAATGTCTATGATGTCCGGCTCCTCTTGTACACCCATAATATATATATACACATCAACTATGACAAATAGACTGTGAATGGGTAAGTCGATACATTAATCTATATGAATCATTATAACATTAAAATAATATATATACTTGCGGCGAGTGATTAGTTGTTTTCTATTATGTGTTAAAATCATTAGGTGTAGGAGTTCAACTCAAACGAAAATTTAAAAATCGCTCTAGTGGTCACATTTTTCGATGTTTCAAAACGAAACACAGAATATCCTATTAAAATAAACCAAAGTAGGTATTTTCAAGAAATGAGCGTCCAGCAGATCGGCCAAGAATTAGAAGGGAGAGTAACATTAACCAAGATTTGTGGGAAGTATATTATACAGGGGACGATTAGAAAACATCTCAGGATAGGGATGTAACCTATATGTCCGCGCGGCCATGAACCTTGGAGTTCGACAGGGCCAGTGAGTTAGTTAGTTATATACGGATAACCTAGAATCCAGGAAGAAATTTTAATCCATCAATTACCAGGCTAAATAAATAAATAAATAAATATTAAGTTGTGTACAATGTATACGTTTTCCGTGACTGAGTGACCATTGCATACACTTAACAGTAACAGAGCACATTTAAGGTATCTGTAACATTAAAATACAGTTAATATTGTTACAGTAGCGGCTGAAAGGACCAAAATATGGTTTAACAAAAGAGTTTGTTAAATAAAACAAATTAATTCGATCAAATAGTTAATCAACAAATTCGTAAAAAATTGCTTGTTTTTACAGGTTTGGAATATGACGAGTTCTGCCACTGATTTTAGATTAAAATAGTAAATATTTGAAATATTCTCTTGTGGA
This sequence comes from Diploptera punctata, assembly GCA_030220185.1. Lineage (NCBI taxonomy): Eukaryota > Metazoa > Arthropoda > Insecta > Blattodea > Blaberidae > Diploptera > Diploptera punctata. Next base: position 48,746 of record JASPKZ010008841.1, on the reverse strand, counting down.
ATTAGAACATTTTATCTGTAAAGATGTGTTATATTCCGACGACGAAACTATTCCTGCGACAATTTCTTAAAGTTCACATCGGTGTGACATTTTCATGAAATCGCTCAATATCATGCTTTTACTTGGATTCTTTGTACTGTTATTAATCCCTAGATGTGAACCGCATGGCTTAAATAACTGAAATACCCTCCATCAACGTCATAATTTCGTTTCTACCCTATATGATATAACAATGATTGATTTGTTCACTCTAAGATGTTCCAAAGCCAGACTTACGTTCATTATAGAGAATATTAAACGTTCCAAAAGAATGCAAGTTAACAAAAATCCACCCAATACATAAGAAAGGTAGCAGACATGAATATAACAGTAATTATCATAAGTAATGTCTAGAGGATTTGGAAATAAAAGTGGCGTTTGTTAGGACTATTTAACGAATAAAATTAATCTGTTTACTCACAAATCATTATTTAACTATAGTTATTTTAAAATATTTATATATTTAATGTAAAGGATGATGTTTAAAAGCAAATTAGAAAAGTTTGTTATGTTTCATTTGTTCATGCACTGCAACCAGATCATATTATTTATTGGCAAATAGGATCGCAATATTGTAACAATGTACCCTAGTGGAAACAAAATGAAACACACAAAACTGTATATTATAACCTATATTATAGGTTATTTATTAATTTCTGATGCACAATGATGTAAATAGGCCTATGTCAATTATATTTCTTGGAAATAACACATTTAAGAAAGTTCAAACAGTGGTTTCTTTTTATTGTGTTATAATCAATTGCTACATTTTTTCTATTATATCCCGCAAGCGGTACTTGCTTACATTCGTGCACTATATATACAATCTGGGAGCCACGTGCATTCTATGATTCTTACATCTCAATATATAAATTGCTATATTCAATATATTACACGCTTTATATTAGCTTGACATGTATCTGTCTATCTATGTAACGGACCTGTATCTACGTAACGGAATCTTTGAACACGATTTTGACCCACTAAAACACATTAGATCGAGTTGAAACTTTGTATACTTCTAAAGGACCCCTGACAATACAATAATTTTATAATTTGTTCCTAAAAATCCTGGCAGAATCATCAGACAATCGAAAAAATAAAAACCGGTATAATAGGTTGCGGACTTATCGCCTTGTTAGGCAATCGTTGTAAGAGCTCAGTTGGTAGAGCGGTGGACTGTAGTGGTATATAATTTCACTAATCTTCACTCAGAAATGTCATGCCGTTAAAAGTCCATCGTCCCCTAACGCGGTTTGAAACCGGGAACCTCGAATGTAGAGTCGTGCGTGGTAACCATTACACCATCGGAACGAATACTCACATAGCCTATTAACGAATTTCAAAGGAATATATAAGGAATTGATATTGGTTTCATGAAATTATCTTTAAAAAACTTGTACAATCTTCATTGGTCCTACTCAGTAAGCACCCAATTTGACAAGTGAACCTGTGTGTGCGCTCCATCTATCAAGCTCTAAGGACCGCAATCTTTCTTTTTTCGGAATCAAACTCGGCATATAGCAAATTTCGATTTTTCGCAATAAAATTCTGTATAAGGCATTAAACTAGAATCCAGAAATGTATTCTCCAGAAGCAGCATAATTTGGCTAATTGGAGAAGAGTTTTGCCTGAAAACCCAAATTTAAAAATCGATCTGTACTAGTACCGAGCCAAGTTCCGGTTGTACTGTAAACAAACTTGCATAAAATATTACTCCGCCGATTCCGTTTATTGGGGAATCGTGGGACAACGTTTTCCCGCCATAAGCACAATTGTGTACGATAAAAAGCTTTATTTATAGTATTTTACGGGAATTAACACTGAGAACAACATAAGATGGTACCAATATGATTAGGAACTTCCTCCATATTTTATGTATTTGTGACAGGTATATATATATATATATATACATTTCGACGTTATGATTAAATGTTTGCCATTGAGCAATGCAAGCTTTATTTGAGATAAGAAAAATAAATGCCTGGACGGGATTTGAACCCGGAGCTCTGGATTGATACTCCAGTGCGCTACCACTTTAATTTACTTACTTGTTATAAGAGCTACTAGGTGGCAGTGGAGAACGAGTTCCCGCTACTTCTCGTAATATTTGAGACTATGTATATGGAAAATAAATGTTTGTACTAGATTTGCTTAAGAGCGTAAGAGTGGTAGCGCACTCGAATATCAATCCAGAGGTCCGGGTTCAAGGCATTAATTTTTCTTATGTCATATATGCGTGTGTGTGTGTGTGTGGACCTACCTAATTAATCGTTTAAGCTCATTCCATAATGTAAATTTATAACCTTTATTTTCAGGTACAATTTCATTATGAGCAGAATTTATGTTCCTTGCTGACTCACTTGTAAATTCTGCTGTTATGTTCACCCTATTATAAATTGTTAATGTGGGATATTTTTGACTAAGTAATTTTAATTTATTCAAAATAGTTTGTTTCTTTCCGCTTTTCAAATGCTTTGCTTTCCAATAATCAAGGAATCTACATGTATTTTGTCATTTTGAAACAATTGAAATTCCACGTATTCTGCATTGTGTAAGCATAAGAACAAAACATTGCTTATTTAATGTTTTAAATTTGTAATTATATGTTTTAAGATCTGCCGATATAAGTTATATAGACGTGCGCTAGATAATATACATTTATAGTATTTTTATTTCGAGTGTTGGAGAGCGAACTACATTTTCTTACACCTTTGAAGGTGACCTTTATTCTATCAATCAAACTCAGTCATACATCAGGTTTGTTTACATTACAACTGGAACTTGGCTCGGAAGAGATGTTTTACTTCATTGTTGCAACTTAACTGGATTCATACGATTTAGTTAACAAAAAGAAAGATGTAATCCCTAAACCAGCAAAATCTGGACATGAATTGTACTTTGTGTGGAATTCACTTAGTATAGCAGTTCCTGGGTAATGGACCGTTTATATTTTAATTAAATAAAAATAAAATGTAGTTTTATTTGATTTTCGTATTTATTATATAATTCAGTGACAGCTGTTTCGGTACACTGTACCTTCTTCAGACATGTTAACAAATTATGAATTTTGTTCCAACTGATCTAAGCAACAATACAACAATATTTAAATTTTTATATTTAACAAAGGGGATTCATTGAAATCAAGTTGAGAATTTAACAGTTTGTTACTACTATTAAATTTATTGATTTCTACAGCCTCCAAAAGTTTTAACTTCTTACCCTTTTCACAAACATTTAAAATTTCAAAATTTGGATCAAAACAATGATTAGATTGGAATAGGTGGTTAGCATATTTAGAATATTCTAAATTTCTATTATATGCTCTCATGTGTTCCTTTATCTGAGAGCACTAATTTGTCCTATATAGACATTGTCACATGTGCCACACTTCAATTTATATACACCTGATAATTTTTCTTTTTTTATTTTGGTTTTATTGTTTTTTATTATATTTTGTAAAGTTTAATTAGTTTTAAATGCCACATTAATGTTAAACTTTTTGAAGCGTTTAGATATTTCATTTGAAAGTGGGCCTATGTATGACATTACGACATATTTCTTTATGTTTTCTTTGGGTAAAGGAAAAACTTTGTTAATTGCTTTTTTGTAATGAACTTTCTTAATTAAATATTCTATAATTTTAGGGCCGTAGTTATTATTAACAGCCAATTGTTTAATAATATTCAATTCATTATTATATTCCAAGGGTGAAAGAGGGATATTTAAAAGTCTATGAATGTAACTATTAAAGGCTGCCATCTTATGAGTATGTGGGTGAAGAGAAGAACTATGGATAGTGGTATCAGTATGAGATGGTTTGTGAAAGATACCAAACTCAAACTTATTATCAATGTGTTTTATTGATAAATCCAAGAAATTTATACTATTATTTGTTTCTAATTCCATTGTGAAATTAATACTTCTGTGAATGTTATTAATAAAATGTAAAAAGGAATTCAATTGTCTTTTGGTTCCTGTAAAGCGTGCTATGACATCATCTACATACCGATACCAAAATACAACATTTCTAGCTAATACATTCTTATGTATGGTTTGTTCTAAGTCATCGATAAAAATCTCTGCCAAAAGAGGGCTCAACGGATCACCCATAATCAAACCATCTTTAGCTTTATATTTTAGTTTTGTTGGATAGGAGTCTAGCGTTGAATGTATTATGTTTGTCCAGTAACTGATAATTAAGGCTACGATTTGTATGTAATTACATGTTCCTTCCCTTTGCTTATACGTGACTACAATTGTATAACTGTCCACGAATTAGAAACTTGTTAATCAAATATGAACATTTACCATTACATAGTTTTACATATTTGATTATAATTACATATGTTTACGTATTTGATTATAATTACATATTTTTACATATTGTAAAGATTTTTAGATGTAAAACTAAATATTCTGTCACATAAAAATATTTGTTGTAAATGGAAAATAATTTAAAATAGTCTGTGACAATATTTTACATTAAAAACTCATATACCTGATTATACAATGAAACTGTTCTTCCAATCTATGAAAAAGCTGCTGAGAGACGGTCAAAGAATAATTACATTTTCTAGATGCGATAAATATATATAGAGGACGGCACTGACGACTTGGGTATATGGTCCTACATTACAATATACCTTTTTAACCCGAACGATCTACTCTGTTTATGAATGAAATAGTATAAATATGTAGGAGACATGCAGTGGTATAGTTGGTTAAGACAATATTTTACAAGCTGCAAGTCGAGGAGCGAAACTCATGGGATTTTTAAACTTCTTAACCTTCTGACCCGGGGTCGACTCAGCCTCTAACAAAAATCAATACCATACTCTGTTGTAGGAGTAAAGGCGGTTATCACACAAGGCTCATATCTTGTGCCGAATGTCTAGAAAGAGGAGAGCCTTAACCTCCCAATACCCCTAAGTAGGATCACTTTATAATAGAAACGTGACGATATCCTTCTTATCACGTTGTCACACATTTAACAGTCCCATTCCTTCAAACTTGATATATCTTAAAGTAAATTTAAAAATAAAATTTGTCCAAAAAATAAATTTTAATGCATTTATTATTACATATTTTAAGGAAATTTTATATAGTCTTACATGTTTTACGTGATATTATTACATAAATATGTAGATATTTTGCATGTTAATATTACATACATATCCTAGCCTTACTGCTGCTACTCGGTTCTCAGAATGTGAAAGCCGTAAAGATAAGAGGATCTTGATCGAGTGAGCTGTGCTTAGATAACAAATCATGCGTCTAAACAAGAGAGCAGCACTTTACAATTATTGCGTTTACATCCATCCACTATCTTATCAGATTATCAATTGTTTTTTTAAATAAGTTGTTCCCTTGACTTCTTCTAGATGGCAGGATTGTAGATTTAATTGACACAAAACGTATTAATTTCAGCTAATTATAACAAGATGCATATTTTGTAATTTTTTACTTTCTGTTTTCGTTCCATTAGCGCAGTTTAACCTTCCGACTTATCGGGACTTTTACGTGCCACATGACATCCGGGCCTTACGGTAACACGACCTTTCATAAGAAGTATTTTTAACTATGGATAACGTACATACTTATTTGTCCATACGACACTGAGGGCCTCCCCGAAGGAGAGATCAGCTCAATGTCAAGACCTCCTCCGAGACAACACAACATTAAGATGAAACATATCATTCTCACACACACGCGCGCGCTTTCATACTAAACAAATTTGTACACACAATACAAAAATATTTGACTCTGTTGGGACAGATCTCATCAGAGACAAAATTAATTATAGAAAAAAGAAACTTATGATGATAAAATAATAAACTGAAAGTATGTAAAACTGTTGTCGTCCGAGTTATATTATATGGATACGAAGCATTGTCTCTTACTTTAAGGGAGGTGAAAAGATTATGAGTATTTGAGAATAAGGTTCATAGGGAAACTTTCGGACCAAAGAGAGATGAACAGACAGGTGAATGGAGAGGACTGCTTATTAGTGAGCTACATGACCTCTACAGGAAGCCAGATATGATAAGAACAGGTAAGTCTCGTAAACTGCGATGGACAGGACATGTTGCACGAATGTGGAATGAAAGAGGTGTATAGAAACTTGAGAAAACTTCAGTATGCCGGCAAATAATGAGATGGGAGAATTATATTAACAATGATTACATTAAATTATACAAGATGCGATTGGGAAATATTAGCTTAGGGTAAGGATGTATGGAAAGCTTATGTCAACATAGCCATGAACCTGCTGGCTACATAGTGTCATTTAGTAATTATTTATGCCAATAGTAGTTCCTAAATGTATTCTTACCATATGGCATAATGTACGAACAAAGATGCATATTCCATGAACAATAAATATAAACTTCTTCACTGTGATGTGTTTACATAATGAAAATTAATTTCTTGTTGTTCTACATGATTTCAATCAGTAATATAGTTGAACATTATAAAAATATTGTAACATGTTTCACTAAACTGTAAATTTATCGATAAGAATATTTAAGTTAATAACAGTAATACAATTAGAAGTGTTCCAGTAACACTCGGTGATTCCTACAATTATCCCCCATCGAGAATCAGGAAGGACCAGTCACTCGGATCCATTTACTGGACAAAACAAGAGGCATGATTTGCTGTTCTGACCTCAAATATTAGCAGTTCTTAATTTGCTGTCTTGTTTTCACACCAAATTTATTACATAACTTCATAGCGTTTTTGGATAAATTAACTGTATCTACGTGTTTAGCAAAATAATTATCGTGTATGTAACAAAGAATGAAAATTAATCTTTAAAAAAAAGAAAACTGTTATAAATTAGAAATACGAAATATAGAGAACCTTGGTATAACATTCACTTCGAAGAATTACGTTTCCAAAATATTATGTAAACTGAATATAAATTTATTAAGTTATTTAAACGTAAATCAATAACACTTAGAGTGCAGATTCTAACCATTCCTCAAGGAAACACAACTTAAAACAAATTCACGTACAGTTTTTTTTTATATTCGTTAGAAAATTTCTTGAAGGAAGAAAATTAATTACTTATTAGGAACTGTGATTTCTGAGTACAGCAGTCATTTTATATCTTGTGTCACTACACATCAGTTTACACTGAATAGAATTCATAGGTTGTTCATACAAATGTAGTGCACCACATTCATCTTCACGTGGCACGTTTGCTGTAATTGTGATACACGAAATGGAAGGTTTTCTGGAAATTCAATATAGAGATGTAAATAAAAAATCATCACCCACATAAGTGGATGTTATGCTGATCTTGAAGTAGATTTTCGGGCTGTAGGCTGTGGTCTTGAGGCTTGAAGTTCTGCAACGTTTCGCCAGAGACTGCGTGCGGAGTTCTGAAGGGTCGTCTTGAGTCTACATGTCCCAAGATCATGGCCTACTGCCCGGATATACACTTCAAGATCATCATAATAACTCCGGCCGTAAAAGGCTAAGTGAATACATAAATATATATTGTTTGGCGTAAATTGTTCAAAATGAGAGGTTTTGTAGATATTCAATTTAGAAATATAAATTTTAAAAAATGATCATCCACATAAGTAGATTTTGTTTAGCGTAAAGTTGGACGAAGTTGTAGTTAAGGCACATTCCCATCCTTGTATTAACAAACGTTTCACAACGGTTAGTTAAGAGTCTTGTGTCTGAGGTAAAAATGTACAGGGTGATTGTCTGCACAGAATCTTGAATTCAAATAATGCAACTGATCAATTCAAAATTCTATGAGACTTGAAATGACATTAAGTTAAACATGAAACTCAAAGACATTATAAATTATATTTCATATTTATAAAGTAAAGTGGAATCTTACCTTGTTTGCAAGTAACCTGCGGTCGACACTCCTCATCCACACTTCATTCAACCTTAAATATAATTACATGTTATAAAACACAACATTTAAACTTTTTGAAATATAATGATAATTACAATAATAATTATAATAAAATCAAACAAAAATTATATACTCACTTCCCTGTGTTTACTCTTTAGTTAAAATCAACTAATGATACATTAAATATTACGTAAACTAAATGAAGAATGTACAAAATGAGGACTGAATAAACATTTACAGAATACACAATATATATGTTTGAGAAAGGATGTGCATAACATCATACTCGAAACAGGGAAAACAAAAAAGTGAAATTTTTAAATATTTTGGATCAATAATTACATGTTTAGGTATATGAGAAAATTATGTACAAACAAAAATTGAAATTACTAAAAATGAAACTATGACATTACATGGAATAATTTGGAACAAAAATATTACAAAGGAAACTAAAATGAAAATTTATAAGAGCATAGTACAGATAATTTTTTCATATGGAAGTGAAACTTGGTCTTTGACGGAATTATAAAAGAATAAAATTAGAACAGTTGAATTTGAATATCTTAGAAGAAGCCTTCAAGAAACAAGACAGGATAAAATAAGAAATTAATTCTTTTGAATAAAAATTGTCAGTACATATGTTGTTAAGAGGATTGAAAATCAAACTCTTAAATTTTATTGCCATGTACAGACAATGGAAGATGATAAGTGGCCAAAAAATATATACTAATGGTCACTCCTTGGAGAAAATAAACGTGGCAGACCAAGACGGAAATGGAAAACTTATGTGAGAACTATAATGGATGATAGGAATTTGGAAGAAGGAGATTGGAATGAGAGATATGAATGGAAACTGAAGACGGCAAACCTATAAGTGGGGGAAAGCCGAAGAAGAAGAAGTAACCTGGTGGTTTCCAATAAAATCATACAACATTTGAACACTTATTATGAATTAAAAATATAGACTGAACAAAGCACAATGACCGAAAGTTAGCATTGGACGTGTTTACACTATGAAAATCCTACAAACTTCGAATAAGTCTTGGAAGAAGAAGAAGCACTTACCTATTAAACGCTGTCCATTCACACCGTCCATTTATACCCCGAGAGAAGCCGCGTGGCCCACGACAACACTCGGGTTGATCTAGCATTTGTATTTAATGTCCCCCTTGATCGTGGGTTTACTCCGCCTGCACTCCCAGGAACACGGATCAATTACCCGACGAATCAGGCGCCTGACTACTTATCTGCCCCGTCCCCACGTGTGGAGTATGAGGTACAATCGTTTATTCTTGATGCATGAATTCATCTTCAGGTTCACTTAATAAACTGAAAAACAAGGAAGGCAAGCACGTCAGCACAACACTCAGAGGTACAGAAAACATAAATTAATATAACAAGTACTATCTTGATCCACAAGACTCTATTGCACTAAATCTGGAACTTTTCTGAGTCAAGAATTGACACATACGTACCTTAAATACAACTTCATCCAATATTACGCCAAAAAAAATATATGCTTATATGGTGTGATGATTTCTTATTTACATATCTATATTATATTTTTAAAAAAAAAATCTTATTTTTAAGTATCACAGTATGAAGGTGTTGTACTACTCTCCTAAAGGTAAATTATTCCAAGTGACAGAAAACTAGCGTAAATTGGTAGCTGCATACAGAATGAATTTCCATGTAATTGTTTTTTATTTATTCAAGAAATTTTCAATTAAATATAAATACAACCTGCTTATGATTTTGTTTGGCGTTGTGTTTCGTTGAGAAATGGTTCTGCATGTAAATCCATCCATAGTAATTCTGCCCGAAGACAGGTCCTTCACTGCAATCATAGGATTTTCATGCTATGCTTGCAGCTTTACTAGGGAATTGTAGGTATGGTAGCTTCCCGTTGCTTTCCACACCGGTGAAGGCTGATGATGATAATGATAAGGATGATGATAATGATAAGGATGATGATTTCGGGGATATGATTTGGGCCTTATAGTTTTGCTGACATTTGTCTTACAGGTGAGGAAAAACCCCGATAAAAACCTCACCCAGGGAAACTGCCCCGACCGGGGATCGAACCCGGGCCCGCTGCGTGACAAGGCAGCACGCTACCTCGAGACTACAGCGGTGGACTGCATGTAAATAAATATATGTATATTGAAGTATTTTATATTTAAATTGATATAAATGACCTGTTTTCACCATAAAGTTCAAACAATCTATTATCTATTACGTAATTTAATCACCTATTTTGTAGCATCCATTCAGGCTACAATATTCTTACCAAACAGTTTTCTCTCATCGTATAATTTATTTTACACACTCACAGTGTTGGGATTACTTGAATGACTTCCATGTACTATTGTTTTCAATTTCGCATTGTTTATCCTCATTGCGTCAAATTGATTTGCAAATGTAGTTTCGTAGAAAGATAAACGTTTGTAACAGATTAGTACATTTTCACAGTTATTGTGGTAGTTGTATAGTTTCTTCTTCCTATATATATGCAGAATACCAACAGAAAATTAAAGGCAATTTTTTATGAATTGTCGGAATTCAAATAACTTGCAACAGTAGCACACAGACATACATTATGCACAGGATCAACTCTGGAAACGGTGAAATAGGTTATAATACACACTACGAAAACTCTTGTTGTCTCAGAAATGTTAAATTAGTATTGCATAAAATGACGCTTCTTCAAGTCATATGTTAAAAGGATGCAAAACAGATTTATTTGTTTAAGACATACGAAAATATTGGTATTTGACAATAAAGTGCATTGGAATTTCTGTTGACTAAACAGAGACTAATAGACAGTTGAATGGAGGAAACTACATGTCGACCCATCCCAGTATGTGAAATTTAAGATTTATTTATGGTTTTCCATAAAGATCATCATAATAGTCTTCTTCGTTCATCTGCCTGTTCGTCTATTTTTGTTGTCAAAATAATTCGAAGTATTTTATTTTCAAATTCTCATAATGTTTACTCCCCCCTTAAAGTTAAAGTCATTGTTTCGTATCCATAAAATATAACACAATTATATTTTTTCCGTTTTTTACAAGAATCCCTGTAATCCATAGCAGCACGCATTTCCAGAATTGAGCCTTTATTTAATTTCTTTCTGCACTTTATTCCTACTTGTAACATTTTCCCCAGGTGTTTGAATTCAGTCACTTCTTCTAAATTTCCCTCATTTGTCACTAACTTGCCTTCACCATTATATGATATATTTCTGAGTGTAGTCATATATTTAGTTTTATTGACGTTTACTTGCAGTCACAATTTATTAGTGTTACTAAATAGAATGTGCATGTTAGCCCGTAGTGTCTCCTCGCTCTCACCTAATAACACTACATCATCAGCATAAACTAACAGCTTATTAATACCATTGAGCAGTGCACCTTCTTTATCCTATAAAGATTTGATGACGTGCTCCAGTAGAAAATCGAATAGTGAATTTCAAAAGTATCTGAAAACTATTTGCCTACCCGCACCCTACTCTTTATACACTTAGACATGTTCGAATTGCGTACTTGATAATGCTGACATAATTTCTAATGGAATTTAGATTACGTCTGATTTGAAGATAAGACACTTGGGAAATGTATAACTTAATATCTTGTAATATGTTTCTAATGAAAACAGACAGACGTGTGAGAGCATAAACTGTGGACACAACAAATAAATCCAACTTCGCAATCACATGAACATGTGTTACCACGGTAACCGGACTGACTGACTGAGTTTTGGCAACGACCAGCATTGCCCAGTGTGCCGCTTTTCTCTGGGATCCTTTTTTAGGTCCCTTGGCGGCCAAATTCCATAGTGGTGTTCTTTATGGGGTTTTTATTACTTAGCCTATCGCGTGTTACGCGGCGTTTTGGTTCCATTGTAAGTACTATATAAGCCATGCGTGAGACGAGGATGGTTTCTCACCAGAGCAGGGCGTCGTAAACCGCGCCGCTGGACAAGCAAAGGGTCCGAAAGGCAGCGACGCAGTGTGAGCCACACTGCTCTAGGCTGAAATGCAGCCTACATCTCACAGTGGTGGTCCATCATCAGGGGCACTGGTAAATATGTTTCGGTGTACACGTCGCTGTAGCATACACCCTATATTGCGGAATTATGAAATGAGGTTGGTATTAAAAGAAAGAGAAACTCAAAGAATTTTGTTTTCTTTGTTCCAGTTAATTCATCTGTCGCATGTTGGACAATAGTGACATAAACCACTTTTGCCAGAAATCATTCCACTGGACCGTGTGTTTGCGACTCCAGTGCAAGATCTTCATGATTTACAAACCCGTATCCTTGACACAATTGCAACAGTATTAATGGACATGTTGGACAGAACGTGGCACGAAATCGAATAGAGACTTAATATTGTTCGTGCTACTAATGGTGCACATATAGAAGTGTTTTTGTGTGTGGCAATGGAAATTCTTTGAGTTTCTGTTTCATTTAATACCGGCCTCATTTCATAGTTCCGCATACTTTGTTAACTATGATTAATTAAAATGTGGGATATTTGAATGGGACACCCTGTAATATTATTATAACATTAATGAAAAACAGTCAGCCGTTTAGGAGGAGTTCAGAAGAATTATATATACAAATATAAGATTAAATCTAATAGGTCAAATGATGGAGATAATTACTTTTAATACAAATCAAAATTCAATATACTTTATTTAAGCAAATATAAATTATTTACATTTTATTTTAAAGTTTAATGAAAACATTTTATAAATTTCCTCAACAATTACTTGAAATAAATTTAAATAGTAATTGTTAAGATCTTTATCTATGAGAAATATTAAAATTATTAACACGTGATTTTTATTCAACAATAGCTAATAAGATATATTTAGATTTTACTTAATGTTAAATTTGGCATAAAATATTTTTAGAAAAAAAAATTATTTCAATTCTACGGTTTACACCTTTAATATCCTGCTTTATAACATAATTTATATTTAAATAATTCAGGGCAATAGTTGACAGTATACACTTGTATCTTCCAGCGGAAAATAGGATCCAATAACATGCAAAGACTGCACTCTACACAACTGTCACACCATATGGTTTGCACCCATTCAATTTCACTAATTTTGCGGAGGTCTAAAGGTAAATTACAACTAAAAAATGGGATCCGATTGTGACAAAATTCTGGAGGATTATCCTTTACATACAATAACAATATGTCAAGATTACGTCACAACTACAGCCTGCTTACATCACATTATTCTAAGCAGATATGTATACTGAAACCCCAAAAATAAAATATTTTTAACGTAAACTATGACATAAATTTGCCGTATTCAAGGTTTTCCGTCGTGGCGTAGTCGGTAGAGTCCCTACCTTCCACTCCGGCGACCCGGGTTCGATTCCCGGCGGGTAGGGGATTTTTAATCTCCACCTTGGGTCTGGGTGTGTAAGTTAAGGCCATCTAGGCTTGTCGCTCCGAGCAGTTTTTAAATTTATGAGTGCATAAAAATAACTTTATTGAAATGTTCCTGTAAATTATTCGCATGCTATTATGCATTGCAGAGACTTTTGATGTCCCAACTCCTTTCAAAAAACGTTAAGCTGAAAATATATAAAACTATTATTCTACCAGTTATATTATATGGGTGTGAAACATGGACTCTTACTTTAAGGGAGGAAAGGAGATTACAAGTATTTGAGAATAAAGTTCTTAGGAAAATTTTTGGACCAAAGAGAGATGAACAGACAGGTGAATGGAGAAGACTACATAACAATGAACTACATGGTCTTTATAGGAAGCCAGATATAATAAGAACAGTTAAGTCCCGTAGACTGCGATGGGCAGGACATGTTGCGCGTATGGGGAATGAAAGACGTGCATGGAAACTTCTTGTAGGAAAGCCAGAAGGAAAACGCCCAGTTGGTAGACCAAGAATGAGGTGGGAGAACAACATTAACTATGATTTGAGGGAAGTAGATTATGCAGGGAATGATTGGAAAGTATTAGCTCAGGATAGGGATGTATGGAGAGCTTATGTCCGCGCGGCCATGAACCTACGGGTTCGATAGTGCCAGTGAGTAAGTAAGTAAGTAAATTATTCGCATTTGTAAATCTATCAATACAAGTTCTATAGCTTCTATACCCATGTATATATATAATTTTATTTTAGGATTGTTTCTCTTATTTACACAGGTATCTTCAACCAAAATATATATATTTTTTTTCTTCCACACTTCCCGGTCTTGCGTGTCTGCTTCTGTCATATTTCTTTTCTTCATGTTGTCTTGAATTCCCTTCATCCACATTGGCTTTCATCTACCACGTTTTCCTTTTCCAGGAGGTTCCCATTTCGATACTTCTTTGTTTTTGTGTTTCTTCTTCTCATTATATGCCCATACCATCTTAGTTGAATTTCTTCAATCTCTTGTACAATATATTTTCCTACATTTATAATTTCTCTTTATGTATTATTTTTAATTTGTCTAATTTTGATATTCTTGCCCATCTTCTTAAATAAATATAAATAAATAAATAAATATATATATATTATGTTATAATTAAATTATTAGAATATATAAATAAATTAGCTAATACTCGGCGTGCGTTGCTACGCCTAAAGGAATAAAATATTGAATATAAATTAAATTGTACGCTGTACGCTGAGACGAACCAAACATGGCGGTTGCTAGTCAGTTTTTAATTTCGGATTTCAGGTAAACCTCCACTTATAATTGTAGCATTTTGCTCATTTTTAGATAATACATACCTCGGTTCATTTTAATAGGATATACTGTGTTTCGTTGTGAAACATCGAAAATTGTGACCACTAAATGATTTTTAAATTTTCACTTCAGGTCAACTGGGTCCAATTGTGAATCTGAACCATCCAGGGACGCATTCAAACACCCACAAAAATTTCATCAAAATTGGACCAGTCTTTTAGTAGTTTAGTGACATACACACGTATAGAAGAATTATATATACGTTACATATAAGGAATAAATGTATGTGTTAGGAATCCTGTGTAGCTCAGATGGTTAGAGCGTTAAATGTACAACGTTTAGAAACTCGGGTTCAAATCCGGACAGGCATTTATTTTTATTTTCATGTCGTATTTGCCCTCATTGCTAAATGTCAAAAATATAGTTATAACATCTAAATATACAAGGGTTACTGCTATAAAGTAAATATTCTCTTCAAATATTCTTACTTGTTATAGTGACCTCTAGATAGCAGTTGGAACGATATCCCACTACCACTCGTGTAAATTGAGGTCTTTCACTGCAATCATAGCATTTTCATGCTATGCTTTGCAGTTTTACTAGGAATTGTAGGTGTGGTAGTTTCCCGTTGCTTTCCACACTGATGAAGGATGATGATGATGATGATGATGATGATAATGATAAGGATGATGATGATGATGATGACAATGGCTATATGATTTCGGGGACCGTTTGGGCCTGAACGTTTTCCTGACATTTGTCTTACAAGTGAGGAAAAACCCCGATAAAAACCTCACCCAGAAAAACTGTCCCGACCGGGGTTCGAACTCATGCCCGCTGCGTGACAAGGCAGCACGCTACCTATATATATATATATATAAAAAAGAAAAGTATATGTTTGTGTTGTGATTCCTGTGTAGCTCAGACGGTTAGAGCGCTAAACGTACGAAGTTTAGAAACTCGTAAAGTTTAGAGACTCGAGTTCAAATCCCGACTCAAGCATTCATTTTTCTTTTCATATCATATTTGCCTTCATTGCCAAATGTCAAAAATATAGTTATAACATTTGTATATATATATATATATATATATATATATATATTTAATCATAGCGCTTTTCGTTAGAATTTTTGAATAGATTATAATTCCCATCTCATCTTTATGTCTCCTGTGAAATAATATGGCAAATAAACCAAATATGTATTAAGTTTTGGTAACTTGAGAATTTTAAAGGAGAGCAGATTGAGGAACGCATCTCAAATAGCATCTGTTTCCAGAAGCTGAACATCATTTGAAAAAGGTAACTTAGGCCTATGTCCAGCGCAAAGCTTTTAAAACCTTCTCTGTCCAGGTTTTAAGCGGCTGCACTCGCAGAACAGCTTTGAATTTTACACTGCGTTACACAGAGAATAAAATATTTTACTATTCCTATGTGGGAATTCAATTCAAAGACACCACTTTTTTCAGACGTTAAGCTAAAAGCATCTGGTCCCTTGCTACAGAGAAATCAGATGTTCTAAGCACATCATATCCCTAAAAAGAATGCGATATGCAACAGCGATGGCGAATCCGTTAACCAAGGCGCGGTTGATTACTATACCATTTAAGTACGATCATTTTCAAAATGGCATACATAGCAATAAAACAGATAACGGCCATTTATTGTATTTATTTACTAGCTAATACCCGGCGTGCGCTGCTACGCGTAAATAAATGAAAATTAATGTGCTTTTATGTTTAGTTGAATAAGTAGATCGAAAAATAATTATAAATTTATATTTTTAGATACCCCGTGCTGATTACCCGGATTGCCCGGGAATCTACGTATCCCGATCTTCTTGACATAAATGAAATGAAATATGAAAATTAATGTGTTTTATGTTTAGTTAAATAAGTGAAAGGAAAAATAATTATAAATTTATATTCTTAGATTCCCCGTGCTGTTTACCCGGCGTTGTCCGGGAATCTACTCATCCCGATCTTATTGACATAAATGAGCTGAAAGGCGAAAATTAATGTACTTCTTATGATTAGTTGAATAAGTAAAATGATTAATAATTATAAACATATATCGTAATTATTTTGCCCGGGAATCTACTTATCTCGATCTTCTTGGCATAAATGAGCTAAAAGACAAAATTCGTTATGGCGAGTTATCCGTAAAAGAATACCCAGAATATGCTGCTAAGCTTCCACAGGAATCTACATACTTGTCTCGATCTTTTTGGCATTAATAAAAGACAAAAATGGTTATTGTGAGTTATCCGTAGGAGATAAACATAAACTGTCGCGCACTTTTTTGTAGACCTTTTTGAGATATTCAATTCTGTGTACATTAATGTTTTGTATTTGTTATGGTTTAGGCGGCGTAAGCCATTTAAGCGTCCAAAGAGCTACTTTTTTCACGTTTTCCACTACAAAGGGCGATTTTTAATGGTGTAGGAGTTGAGTATCACAACTCTCTTATAGCCTATGTTCATCCCGGGAATCTCCTGAACATTTTGCAAAAAGCCCCATCACAATCGGATCAATCGCGCATAAAGTACGAACAAACAAACATTAATTTTTATATTAATTAAATAAAAATAAAACGTAGTTTTATTTGATTTTCATATTTATTATATAATTCAGTGACAGCTGTTTCGGTACACTGTACCTTCTTCAGACATGTTAACAAATTATGAATTGTGTTCCAACTGATCTAAGCAACAATACAACAATATTTATTTAAATTTTTTAATTTAACAAAGGGGATTCATTCAAATCAAGTTGAGAATTTAACAGTTTTTTACTACTTTTAAATTTATTAATTTCTACAGTCTCCAAAAGATCTAACTTCTTACCCTTATCACAAATATGTAAAATTTCAAAATTTGGATCGAAACAATGATTAAATTGGAATAGGTGGTTAGCATATTTTGAATTTTCTAAATTTCTGTTATATGCTCTCATGTGTTCCTTTATCCGAGAGATAAAAGGTCTACCAGTTTGTCCTATATAGACATTGTCACATGTGCCACACTTCAATTTATATACACCTGATAATTTTTCTTTCTTTGTTTTGGTTTTATTGTTTTTTATTATATTTTGTAGAGTTTTATTAGTTTTAAATTTTTATATATTGGATTTAGCCTTCTCTTGCACTCACCAGGACAAACATATTATGTTACATTCAAATACAAAAGTCACAATTAACACCAATATTAAACACTAAATGAAACTTTGATCAATAGGCTCAATTCTGGATATGCATGCTATTATGCATTACAAGTCCACCGCTATGGTCTCGAGGTAGCGTGCAGCTTGTCACGCAGCGGGTCCGGGTTCGATTCCCGGTCGGGGCAGTTTTTCTGGGTGAGGTTTTTATCGGGGTTTTTCCTCACCTGTAAGACAAATGTCAGGAAACCTTTAAGGCCCAAACGGTCCCCGATATCATATGGCGATCATCATCATCGTCCTTATCATCATTATCATTATCATCATCATCATCATATTTCACCGGTTTGGAAAGCAACGGGAAGCTACCACACCTACAATTCCCTTGTAAAGCTGCAAGCATAGCATGAAAATGCTACTATTGCAGTGAAGGACCTGCCCTCGGGCAGAATTACTATGGATGAATGGATGGATGGATGGATGGATGCATTACAAGTACTCTGTCGTCCCAACTTCTTTCAGAAACGTTAAACTGTAAATATATTTTCCCATTTATATTTTATGGATGCGAAACATGGATTCTAACTTTAATGCAGGAAAGAAGATTACGAGTATTTGAGAA
Source organism: Diploptera punctata (assembly GCA_030220185.1). Lineage (NCBI taxonomy): Eukaryota > Metazoa > Arthropoda > Insecta > Blattodea > Blaberidae > Diploptera > Diploptera punctata. The sequence goes on along the minus strand of JASPKZ010008841.1, from coordinate 30,327 downwards.
TAAAAATCTTAGGAAAATGTTTGGGCCAAAATAGATGGACAGACGGGTGAATGAAGAAAACTATATAATAGTGAGCTACATGGTAAGTATAGGAAGCCAGATATAATAAGAACTGTTAAGTCTCGTAGACTGCAATGGACAGGTCATGCGGCACGCATGGAGGATGAAACAGGTGCATGGAAGCTTCTTGTAGGAAAATCAGAGGGAAAATGCCCAGTTGGTATATAAATATGTAGTGAAAATATTGAAAATATGTATTATTACATTTTTTTATTTCAAAGAATCAAAAATTACGTTTTAAGAAAATACTCTGTTATTCTTCATCCAATCTGTGTTTTGTTACTATATTTTTCTCATAAAATTCACTAATTTAATAAATAGAGTTGGGGTTAATATATTTATACTACCAATGACAAAGTAACAAACAATCCAGAAGTATATTCGTTCAAAAAGGTATAATTAATGTATTTTTATCATAGGTCCTGAACCTAAATGAAGATATATAGGCCCTAATATTACAAAAAAAAAGACAAATTAGAACAGAGCGGAATATATAACTTTACAGTTATTTTTACCTACTTTTACTTATTTTTTATGTTATGCTTAAATTATATCTCTCAAAATTCAGTACTTAGTTTTATTACACTTCAACAAATTATTTGTTGCGTAGTGTACAAGGTGCATAGACCTGCAACAGTATGTGATAAAATGCATCATCGATAGTAGGTATCATCGACCAATCCTTTTTTTGCAGAATAGGCTGAGGCAGTCGTCATCTGCGTTCACTGACTTTTAGTCACAGCAATATAAACCTACCAAGTCAAAAGAAAAAGACTAAACTAAAAGTAGTCGGACGTAATGAGAATATTCCACACTTAATTTCCTGCATCATTTATGTGTTCTATCCTCATATCCCTCACTCCACCCCAGCAATAATAATAGGAAAAGCGCCGCACAAAAGGGCATAGTTTATGTCTCTGCTGTATACCAGCAACCATTGTGTGTGTTCTCTTTAAACAGACACTGAAATGATATCTTTCACACGGTTTATCACAGAGCTTGCACACGCAGTCACTTGGCGGATCGTGATAGTTTGAATTTTTGCAGAGTTTGTGGTGACATCCATGCACTGCCAATCTTATTGTTTAGTCCAGTCCAGTCTCGTGCATCTGTTGCGTAAAAATCGTCTGGTATTTCTTCTGTCTTGTGTTGCCTTGTTTTCTTCAATGCAGTTTCCTGTTTAGTAGCTGGTAACAGGAATTTTGTGCGTAGATCTTCCACGAGGAAAGATACGAAAATAACTGAGGCTAAGGTTTTCCAAGAAAACTATTTACCTCAATGAAGGCTTGCATATTGTTTAATTATGGGATATTCCATGTCATTTTTTCCGAGAAAACTAAAAGCTCTGCAGTGATACGACTATGAGCCTACAAACAGAGTTAAAAACAAATCATACAGACATTTTACTTACTTACTAGCATTGTACACACATTTCTTATGAACCTACATTTGAAGACCATTTGATATAGTACATATATAATGATCTAATAAACATGTAGTAAAGAATAAAATATGTACAAAATATGTAACATAAAACTTGAGTATGAGGTCTCGATTTATGTGAACCGTCAACACTTTGAGTTATTACGAAAGAACATATCAAGGAAAAAATATGCAATTGTATAAGAATATGGACTCTGATTATAAGTCAAGATGGATGCAACCTGTTAATTGATTGGAGGATCACAGGATATCCAAGCAGATGTTAATCTATCAACCTGCAGCAAGAAGACAAGGACGTCCACTTAAAAGATTTTTGGATGTTGTTTTTATTCAGACGGAAACATATCAACAAATTATCTAAATTCCTGTATTCACTATGATGATGAATGTGATGATGAGAAAAAAAAAATACGGATCAAATTTTGTAAACCAAAATTCAATTTTCTTTCGATTAAAATATATTCCTCATATCATTTTAATAATTGTATGCCTCAAATTACATTACATTTCATTTTTAAAAAATAGGTAGGGTATATTTGATTATTATTTGTTACCAAGTTGTTATAAGGATGGAGAAAATCTTAACACTTAATGTCAATATTAATAATACAATTTCGCGTTATTTGCTAACACGTTCTGAATAGTAATAAACCATAAAATACTTGTTTTCACTCACGCTATGCTATGTTTAGTATTATGTTGATTTGTATTCATGAGTATTATAATTTACCACCCAAGGAAGGTAAATTACTTACCTCCCTACTTACGTCGGTACAATGCCGGAAATATGATAAGGAACTTTCACAATTGTTGGTACAATTTTTAAAACTCATTTCTTTGAATCACTTGTACGCACATTTGTATACTTTCTTTGTAAATATTTTATATGTGATGCGACCAACCTTATGCGCTATTGTTCATGAAGTCCCGGTTTTGATTTCCGGTCAAACCATAGGCATTTTACCTGTGGTTTCCCATTGTCTGGAATTTAGGTGAAGTTTAGGTTAAGAACTCTCCTGGAGCTTCATTTATCACCCATCATATCATGATGGTAACGTAACTCCATCTTCCAGGTGCCCCAACCTAAGAAATGGATTACAATTTTGCCAATGCTATGGGAGAAAGTGAGAAATGTGCTAGGGTAGAAAGCCATGGTATCTTTACCTTGTCGTGGTGGAGTGGCTTGCGTGCTTAAATGATTCCGGGAACTATGCCGGCGGTAGCATTGCTACCGATAGGGTTACCAATGCCGGACTGGTGGAAGGTGATAAGCCAGACGAAAAAAGTACCTTGGTCGAAAGAGTGACGATCGTTCACCGTAAAAAATACAACCGTCAACAAATGCGCACATGGGTTCAACTGGGGTAAAATTTTCCGGAGGTCAAATAGTCCCCTATTCGTTTCTCCGAGCGGGAACCCATTTCAAAGGCTCAAACATAGGGACATGTTCGTAGGAGCACGGAATGTTAGAACTTTATACAATAGCGGGGCACTAGGTATTAACCCGTGAATTAGATAAATCACCCTTGGATATAGTCGCTTTACAGGAAGTTAGATGGCCAGGAGAAGGTAGTCAGGAACCAGCAAGCTTTGCATTATACTACGGGGGTGCAGAAAGACCTGCATTTGGAACGTTTTTTTTTAGTCCGAAGGAGGATCCTATCCGCTATCCGAGATATTAAGTTTGTCAGTGATAGGATAAAAAACATAATTCTAAAGGGTAAACGAGATGATTTTGTAATCGTAAATGTACATGCCCCCACAGAAGATAAAGATGACAAGATCAAGGATGAGTTCTATGAAGAATTAGAATGCTTATTTGATAGCCTTTCACGATATCATATGAAAATTGTCTTAGGAGATTTTAATACAAAAGTGGGGCGGGAAGATATATTCAAACCAACAATAGGCAAATTCACTCTTCATGAAGATAGTAACGACGATGAGGTTAGATTAGCCACTTTTGCCACATCAAAGAATCTCATTCTTAAGAGTACAACATTTCAGCATAAGGATATTCATAAATACACCTGGACGTCTCCAAATGGCAAAACTCGAAACCAGATAGATCACGTATTAGTGGATAAGCGCTGGCACAGTAGCATCATCGATGTTAGATCAGTTAGAGGGACAGACTGCAATTCGGATCATAATCTGATCAGGGTGAAAATCAGACAACGGCTATCGTATATGAGAGGAACAAACGCTAAAGACGATTATGAAAAATTTGATTTAAAACACCTGAAACATGATTTAATGCGGCTAAAATACAAAATTAAAATTGCTAATGGATTTGAAATACTGAAATCCTCAGTTGACCATGTGGCAGAAACTGATATAAATAAAGAATGGGAGACCATAAGGGATACCATTAAATTGTCAGAATGAAAGAGCATTGGTTGCTTAAAAAAGAGGCAAAACAAGAAATGGTTTGATGAGGAATCTGCCGACATTGTAAAGAAAAGAAAGCAAGCAAAAATGAAATGGTTACACGGGCCAAATGAGGTAAATTTGGAGCAATTGTGTAGTGTTAGACGGGAAACCACGAGGTTACTAAAGAGTAAAAAGAAGGAATATTTGAGAGAGAAGATTAATGATCTTGAAATGAATGCCGAAAATAGGAACATTAGAGAATTATATCAGGGAATTAGGATAGAGAAGAAAGGGTTTCTGGCTTGAAGAAACTTAATTAGGAACGAAAATGGAGATATGATTGGAGATATCAGGAGTAAACTAAACAGACGGAAAAGTTACTTTAAGCAACTATTAAATGTGCACACAGATCAGGATATTGAAGGGGATAATTTACAGACAGCAGAAATACTGATGGTAGAACCAAGTGTATTAGAGGTGGAAATGGCGATAGAAAAATTGAAGCTGTGTAAATCATCAGGTTCAGATGAAATCCCAGCAGAACTGATAAAATCAGGTGGTGAAAAATTGATGGAAAAGATACTCCAGTTGCTTAATATGATTTGGGAAAAAGAAGCTCTTCCAGATGAATGGAAAGACTCAATTATCGTACCAATATATAAGAAAGGAGATAAAATTGATTGGAACAACTATAGGGGCATCTCATTACTTTCAACTTCGTACAAAATTCTAACAAATATATTAGTAAGCAGATTTACTCCTTATATTGACGACATTCTAGGAGATCATCAATGTGGATTTAGAAGAAACAGGTCTACAACAGAACAGATTTTTAGCTTAAGACAGATTTAGAAAAGGAGTGGGAATATAATGGTACTGTACATCAACTATACGTAGACTTCAAAAGGCATACGATTCAATTAAGAGGGAGACGTTATTTAGTATCCTGTTAGAGTTCGGAATTCCTAAAACGTTATTTAGTCTAAATGGCACAAAGAGTAGGGTGCGTGTAGGCAACCACTTTTCGGATACTTTTGAAATCCAGAATGGGTTGAAGCAAGGAGATGAACTATCTCCTCTACTATTTAATTTTGTACTAGAGCATGCCATTAAATCTTTAGAGGATGAGGAAGGCTTACAACTCAATGGTATTAATAAGTTATTATTTTTTATGCTGATGATGAACTATTGGGCGATAGCGAGGAGATACTAAAGGCCAACACGCACACACTTCTGAGTAACATTAAGAAAGTGGGACTGGAAGTAAATATCAATAAAACTAAATATATGGTCACACATAGAAATACATTATAATATAATGGAAATGGACAGCTAATGACAAATGAGGGAAATTTTGAGGAAGTGGCTGAATTCAAATACCTAGGAACAATAATCACAAATAGGAATGAGATGCACAAGGAAATTAAACATAGGCTCAATTCTGGAAATGCGTGCTATTATGCATTACAGATACATTTGACTTCCCAACTGCTTTCAAAAAACATTAAACTGAAAATATATAAAACTATAATTCTACCAGTTATATTACATGGATGCGAAACATGGACTCCTACTTTAAGGGACGAATGGAGATTACGAGTATTTGAGAATAAGGTTCTTAGGAAAATTTTGGACCAAAGAGAGATGAACAGACAGGTGAATGGAGAAGACTGCATAACAGTGAATTGCAGGGTCTTTATTCTTAGCCAGATATCATGAGAACAGTTAAGTCTCGTAGACTGCGACGGGCAGGACATGTGGCACGAATGGATAATGAAAGACGTGCATGGAAGCTTCTTGTAGGAAAGCCAGAGGGAAAACGCCCGGTTGGTATAGGTGGGAGTATAACATTGACTATGATTTGAGTGAAGTAGATTATACAGGGGATAATTCGAAAACGTTCGCTCAGGATAGGGATATATGGAGAATTTATGTCCGCGTGGCCATGAGTCTACGGGTTCAATAGTGCCAGTGAGTTAGTTAGTTATTTATAAAGAACTTCTCTCTGAGAGCAACAAACAACACCAAACATACCAATATATAATTAATATATACGATCTCGTGGTGTTGATATATATAAGTTATATATTATCATTATAATCCCAAAAAACATAAATAAATAAACAGTGAATGTGATTCAACAACTAAGCTATCAATATCAAGACATGTTAATGAGAGTTTTGTTATTTAAACGCGTTGATAATTTTTAAATATTTGATTGGTGTTTGGGATAGTAATAATAATATATATATATATATATATATATATATATATAATCTATATTATCAACTATGACATCCATCCATAGTAATTCTGCCCGAAGGCACGCCCTTCACTACAATCATAGCATTTTCATGCTATGCTTGCAGCTTTACTAGGGGATTGTAAGGTGTGGTAGCTACCCGTTGCTTTCCACACCGCTGAAGGATGATGATGATAATGATAAGTATGATGATGATGATGGTCATATGATTTCGGGGACCGTTTGGGCCATAAAGTTTTCCTGACATTTGTCTTATAGGTGAGGAAAAACCCCGATAAGAACCTCACGCAGAAAAACTGCCACGGCCGGGATCGAACCGGGGCCCGCTGCGTGACAAGGCAGCACGCTACCTCGAGACCACAGCGGTGGACAACTATGACATATAAACTCTGAATGTATTGTATAAATTATAACATTAAATATATATATATATATATATATATATATATCTGTCTATATTTGGGCCTATGTGCTTCTAAATGGTTCAATCGATCTTCGTGAAAATTTGTATTTGCAGGTTTTCAAATGCGGCGCGTGATTAGCCGTTATCTGTTATGTTGTAAAGTTGTTAGATGTAGGAGTTCACCAGAAAGTAGAATTTTAAAAATCGCTCTAGCGGTCATCTTTTTCGATTTTGCACAACGAAACTCAGTATATCCCATTAAAATAACTATGGTAGATATTTTAGAAAATGAATGAAATGTACAATTAAAAATGGAGGTTTACTACTTGAAATCGGAAATTAAAAACTGTCCTAAATGACTGACTGATGTAGATGAAATGTTTTGTGTCTGATTGGGTTCCTGATGGTTCAGAATCACAACTGGACTCTACAAATTCCTTAGGTGTAGGAGTCCACATGAAATGAAAATTTAGAGAAATCGCTCTAGCGGTCACAACTTTTTAGACCGAAACTGAGTATATCCTATTAAAATAATTCGAAGTTGGTGTGTTATCAAAAAATGAGCGAAATCAATTAGAAGTGGAGCTTTAATTGAAATCCGAAATTAAAAACTGCCTAAATTACAAATCCGATTTTGATTTTTTGTGTGTTTTGAGTTGGCCCCTGAATGGTTTAGATTAATAAGTAGACCCGGTAGATGGCGCTGCGTTCGGATTATAGGATTTTTTATGACAAATACGTAGTCACCTGTATTATAGACATATTTCGCGCGAATTAAATGTAACGTCATAATGCAAGCTTCTTGGTCCACAACAGATAATAGTGAGGAGTTTTCTTGCGAACTTATTAATTAGTGAATTTTATGGTAAAAAAAGTAACTTACATTTTTATCGTCCGGCCATGACACGAGAAATGACTATTCAGTCGGGACAACGCCTGTCTGGTCCGCTAGAATATCACAAATAATTGTATAAGTAAGTAGAAATAGTAGATTATAAAAAGAATTGGGACGTAAGGACAATTGGCCAGTCTGGATCCCCATTTGTGGTTCTTTCAAAGATCTGGCCATTAACAATTTTGAATATGATTTGAAAAATGAATATTGTTTTTTCGACTTAAAGACAATTTGGATTAATAATGTCCTCGACCGTCAATAAGGCTGTTGCCTACCTTACAGCATAAATAACCCAAAAACGGTTTGAAGGTTTTATACTTCGTTTAGCTAGTAATTGTCAATCAAGTGAACTATAAACCTAGTAAATAAATGTGTACTCTATAATATCATGTGGTTAAGTTCCTTACCTCTAGTCCGATGATCGTAGATTCAAACCCGACTGTGGGCGATGGAATTTTAGGATTAAAAATACAAGGGGAAAGTCCTCTGGGAGGAACTTCAAGCCAAGGGATCCGAAGGTGAAGATTTTCAGGATCATAATAGTATATTGCGATACAAGTGAGGTAAGCACTTGTTACTGATCGAGAAAAAGTTTGAAAAATACGAGGTGCTTGCACCGAGTTTTTTAAATTTTCGAGATCTGTTACGTGCTTACCTCATGTGAATTGCATACTATTGTTTGGTCGATGTGACTATTTTTTATTGAATATAGTAATAAATGAATTAACATATTGGTTGGATGTAAATGACTTCTATCAGAAAGAAACATTTGGTGATCGTTGCTATATAGCTTTTCATTTGTTTTATTATAAGCAAGAATTGTTGGCTGTGGAGACATTTTTTATATGTAGTAACGTGATTAGAATCTGTTTGATAATTTTATTATGGAAGGAGTCGTGGTAGATTATAGACATATTGAAGAAGCCTGGAGAGTGGGATGTTCTACATCAATTCCGGAAAAGTCTTAAGAAAGGTACGAGTTAGTGTACAAAATGTTCAAGAAATATTTTATTTAACTTACCGATCGTGTGCTTTTTGGGTCCATATCAGCATTGCGATTTCTTTTGTTTGCATCGCAACCAGGTTAGATGTGGGAACGTTGACTTACTTCCAGTAACAACAATATTGGTAAGTATAAGAAATTAGTCACATCGACCAAAAGAGAATTTGATATATAATGACATGATTGTCTACATAAATTGGCGATTAATAATTTATATACCATTACACACACACACACACGCACGCACGCACGCACGCACGCACGCACACACACACACACACACACACACACAATACATATAGAAAGTCTCGTGTATTATTATTCCATATTTCCTTGTCGCCATCAGCTTACTTTTTCACCTCCACTTATGTCGATGGCACTAAACATGAACTTGATATATGGGAGTATCACCATTGTTCTCGGCGACCCCGAAATACGGATGTGAAGTAATATCAGTGGTTTCCTATCACGTTTAAATCCCTGGGGAACTAGGGATGTAACCAATCTGTCTACCGACTACGACTCTCATAGATTCTACACTAATGTTAGTCATTTTTTACTTTTTATATTTTTTTACCCCTTGTCACCCTCGCTCTCCAAGGAAGGATGGATGTCAAAAGTTCGGTTCAAGTGTCATCGGGGTGTCAAGAATTAACTTACCGACTATTACGGCAAAACTTTCGTAGGCACGAGGATCTCTTTAGGGCGTGTTTTAAATTAAGCTGTTGTCAGGGTTCTACTGGTGTGAAGGACAAGGAATTCGATGATCAGTAACAATGATTAGTGTAGTTAATTAAAACGGGTTTATTCTGTGAACCTCTTATGAACAACACAATACACAATGAATTAATATATCTTGAAGGGTACTTGAGCAAATCTAGACTCCTTATTATATTTACGTACGATAGATTGATTCGCACTTTTAGGTAATAATATAGGAGCAACAGGCTCCTCCGTATACTAGTAATATGATAAAGTAGCCCACTCTGTTTTCAATAAGAGAGCTCCTGACCACACTGTATGCACTCGTATGGGCCACCAGCCACACTGTGTGTGTGTATGAGAACAACAGACCACACACTGAGATCGTATTAGAGCGACTAACCACACTGTGTTAACAATAGAATTTCTTGTCCCTTTATATTAATTTTCCAAGGACGTTTTAAATTGGCTCAAGCATTCCTTTTAACAAAATGTATTGTTTTGCAAATTTGACCATATTTAACACGTCAATGAAATTTACACTTTTATAATAAACATTAGTTTCACTTCGCCAGGTACATGTACCTGCCAACCCTTGAGTTACCGTTAAACACTGTATAACAAAAGCTTATTGTGTGGTCCCATACAATAACCAAACCAATTCCAGGTATTACCTCGCTTCACTATAAAGGCCCTAGATTCGACACTAATCTCGGCCCGTTTTTACGTTTTGTTTTTCTTCCCATCTCGCCTCTTAGGGAAACTATACGTGAATAGTTGGGTTTAAATTTAATCGGTTTCGACACTAGTATCGGTCGTATTACATGTCACATCCCTCAACCCTCATTAGTATACTTTCCTAAATGTATATCACGCCCGATCAGACATTGTAGCATGATTTTTACATGTCACATCCCTATGGGTCTCTCAACCCTCATTAGTATACTTTCCTAAATGTATATCACGCCCGATCAGACATTGTAGCATGATTTTTTACATGTCACATCCCTATGGGTCTCTCAACCCTCATTAGTATACTTTCCTAAATGTATATCACGCCCGATCAGACATTGTAGCATGATTTTTTACATGTCACATCCCTATGGGTCTCTCAACCCTCATTAGTATACTTTCCTAAATGTATATCACACCCGATCAGACATTGTAGCATGATTTTTTACATGTCACATCCCTATGGGTCTCTCAACCCTCATTAGTATACTTTCCTAAATGTATATCACGCCCGATCAGACATTGTAGCATGATTTTTTACATGTCACATCCCTATGGGTCTCTCAACCCTCATTAGTATACTTTCCTAAATGTATATCACGCCAATCAGACATTTTAGCATGATTTTTTACATGTCACATCCCTATGGGTCTCTCAACACTCATTAGTATACTTTCCAAAATGTATATCACGCCCGATCAGACATTGTAGCATGATTTTTTACATATCACGCCCGATCAGACATTGTAGCATGATGTTTACATGTCACATCCCTATGGGTCTCTCAACCCTCATTAGTATACTTTCCTATCACGCCCGATCAGACATTAAAGCATGATTTTTTACATGTCACATCCCTATGGGTCTCTCAACCCTCATTAGTATACTTTCCTAAATGTATATCACGCCCGATCAGACATTGTAGCATGATTTTTACATGTCACATCCCTATGGGTCTCTCAACCCTCATTAGTATACTTTCTTAAATGTATATCACGCCCGATCAGACATTGTAGCATGATGTTTTACATGTCACATCCCTATGGGTCTCTCAACCCTCATTAGTATACTTTCCTAAATGTATATCACGCCCGATCAGACATTGTAGCATGATTTTTTACATGTCACATCCCTATGGGTCTCTCAACCCTCATTAGTATACTTTCCTAAATGTATATCACGCCCAATCAGACATTGTAGCATGATTTTTACATGTCACATCCCTATGGGTCTCTCAACCCTCATTAGTATACTTTCCTAAATGTATATCACGCCCGATCAGACATTGTAGCATGATTTTTTACATGTCACATCCCTATGGGTCTCTCAACCCTCATTAGTATACTTTCCTAAATGTATATCACGCCCGATCAGACATTGTAGCATGATTTTTTACATGTCACATCCCTATGGGTCTCTCAACCCTCATTAGTATACTTTCCTAAATGTATATCACGCCCGATCAGACATTGTAGCATGATTTTTTACATGTCACATCCCTATGGGTCCCTCATCCTCATTAGTATACTTTCCTAAATGTATATCACGCCCGATCAGACATTATAGCATGATTTTTACAAACTTCAAACTTTTGCATTTCTAATTACTGAAATTTGAAATATGAAATCTGCTTTGTTTATTTTTCTGTCCATGGCTGATCTATTTGATGTATTTTATTATAATACCATATGTAACATTTCGCCATTAAAACTAAATTGAGGAATATATTTTGATAAAATTCTAAATATATCTAGAAGTAGATTACGGTGCAAACATTTGCACACCCGAATTTGGATATAATTTTGCTTTTAAAATGAAACATACACATGTCAACAACACAAACATGAACAATTACAGAATATCTGAAAAATAATAAAATACACGTAGGCACATAACTTAACAGTTTTAAAGTCAGAAGATAAAATAATAATCATTGAGCATTAGTCTCACTTGATAAAGATAATGATAATACCCTAAACGTGTGTCCAACTTAGGATCGGGATGAGGGATGGGATGAGATGAAGCCCCTATATTTATAGAAGTATGTGAAACGACAAGTGTGCCTGTCGACGCTACGCCACAGAGGCGAATGAACGAAATGTATGAGATGACCCTATGGAGAAATTCAGAATTGAAATTTGTGGCAGGGAAAAACGGTAGAAACTACAAAGATATAATTACTAATGACAATAATTATGTTAAAACATGGATATCCCAAATAATTACATTACCTGGAGTTTATGAATATAAATAGGCGAAAGAAAACAATAGACCTATAAATTTTAATATAATTAATAATATAAAAAACTATGAATGCATCGGGATGAAGCATCATGCCTTGGCGCGGAGCTACGGAACGTGCGTTAGTTCCATTCGCTACAAGCAATACTTTTCTTATGCAATTTTGCCCAGTTTGGGACCGATGGCCAATCAGCATCATGAGGAATTCTGATAACTCTAAAATATAGCGGCTCGGGTTGAGGAAACTAGCTATAAATAGTGTAGAATCGACAGGATGACCACATGTTACCCATATACTATCTAGATTATCGAATTCTCTGAAAAAATACAATGGGTCTAAGTGGCTGCCAGACAGTTGAAGGTTTTCGTGGGTTTAAGAACGGAGAAGTTTAATAAAAAGCGGTATAACGCAATATCATATGAAATGATGTAAAATATAATATTTCTAATTTAAGCGTAAAATTTGTTACAATTTCAAATAACATGCCTTATATACATCTCGATATATCATAATAACGAGCATTCAAACTATGATAAAGGGCATATTTGAAAATGTATTTAATATTTACCTGATAGAGGAAGTGTTGTCTGTAAATCTCTGCTACACAGATGAAACCGTTTTGAATGCAATCTGTAAAATATTAATATTTTATTAATATCAATTAAAACTGTAATTTTGTATTTCATATTCAATGACGTTGCTTTGTAACATTACGGTTATTGTGTCATTCGTGTTGTCGCTATGCAGCAAGGCGCATTTTGTCCAAATTATTATGAAATCAATCTTATTTAAATAAATGTGTTAATTGTGCTTAGGGGAAAATTTTCATTATAAATTTAAATGGTTATTATATACAGTTTTGATGCGGTGGACTAGTGGTTATGCTCCTTGCCTCTGGTTCCAAGGGTCGCCGGTTTAAATTCGGCCGGTGTCGATGGATTTTTTAGGACGGAAAATTGCAAAGAGCAAGTCCTCCGGGAGGGTCTTTAAGCTGCGAGTCCCGAGTCTGAAAAATTTACAAGCTCGTAAAAGATCCTTATGCCTGAATTAAGATGCCTCTAAGCGAAATTTACCGACCTCAACATCCTATTAATACCTTAGTTGCCTGTTAGATGTCTCATTGTGTCGGTGTGTTGACCGCATACCGTCCATGACACGTATGAGCAAATAACGTAACTACAAATTAACTTGGACCAGTAAACTGCTTACAAAGGAGAGGCTGTGGCTCAACAATGTGCTACGCCATTATACATAGTTCTCTTCATTTAAAATATTAATAATAATAATAATAATAATAATAATAATAATAATGATTTATTTTAGCTGGCAGAGTTAAGGCCATTAGGCCTTCTCTTCCACTCAACCAGCGAATAGTAAAATTATACAAAAACTACGTACATATTACAATTTTAAGATATTAAAATTCAGACTAAACAAAATACAAAGATGATGTTATCTAATACTAGCTAATACTAACAAAAACATAGAATATAATAAAATTAAAATGATATAAAATAAAGTAAGTAGCTTCCTACATGATTATTAAAAGAATGCTCTATATAGTTGTCAGGCAGTTAATGTTTTCATTGTGTCGAACTTAAGATATCAGTTAATTTGGATTTAAATAATGATAGCGATTGACAGTCCCTGATATGACTGGGAAGTGAGTTCCATGCTCTAGCCATAGATATAGTGTAAGATTCAGAGTACAGACAGGTCCTGTGTTGTGGTATCAAAAGTAAAGAAGAGTCTTGTGATCTTGTTCCTAAATTCTGATGAGCCGATAAATGTTGAAAACGTGTTGTTAAATAAGTTGGTAAATATGTGTGCAGAATTTGGAATACTAAGGTATGTGAATGTAAAGTTCTTCTGTCATTTAAGGCGTAGCCATGATAAGGCCTGAAATGAAGGAGACACGTGGTCATAACGACGGAGATTGAATATAAATCGAATGCAGCATTATGAGCACGCTGTACTCTGTCAGATAGACCAGTTGTCAGATTAGTCAATAATATGTCGCAGTAGTCGAAGTGTGGCATTATAAGAGTCTGTACAAGTATTTGTTTTAATGTTGTAGAAGGAAATTTTTAAAAATATTTAGGGAGTGAGAATTGAGAACACTTTCTTGCAGGTATTATTCACCTGGATTTTCCAGTCTAGGTGTTGGTCCATATAGATACCCAGATTTTTTACTACTGAGCTGTAGGGGATATTTTTGTCATATAGGAGAATGGTAGGGATATTTTCGTAATTTATAATGCTTTGGATTCGCCGATATCCTATAATTACGCACTGTGTCTTGTCAGTATTTAGAATAAGTCCATGTTTCTTCGACCATTGGGAAATTGAGTCTAGGTCACTATTTAATTTGTCTAGTGTGTCATGTACATCGTCAGGATGGGAGTGAGTGTAAATTTGCAAATCATCAGCGTGTAGGTGATGTCGACAATAGGTAAGTCTATTGGATATATCGTTAATATAGATAGAGGACAGAAGTGGTCCTAACACTGAACCTTGTTGGACGCAACCCTTCAGTGATAGCCAGGATGAGGAAAGTTCTGCATTGGATACACATTGCTGGCGATCATGAAGATAGGATCCAAGCCAGTTAACAGCATTGTCCTAAAGATTCAGAATGCATAATTTTGCTATTAATATGTCAGTGTCAACAGTGTCGAAAGCTTTGCTGAAGCCCAAGAGTGTAAATATTGCAAATTTAAGTTTAAAAAGTGGCATTGTTTAATATTAGAAAATAATTTGATAGAAGACATATAATACGTATACAATTAGAGCACAATCCTTTCTTCTCTCTCTCATTTTTCCCAATCGTAGGTGCTGTAATCGATACTGGTGCAATAAGTAGTGGTTAGCACACTTGCTCTCGCATTTAAAAATGCAAGTGTTAAAACACGGCCAGTTAGTGTGAATTTTCAGGGCATATAAAATCCCTAGACTAGGTTCCTTCGGAAGCGAAGTAAATAATTTCGTCCCCTGTCTAGATTTACGGCACGTAATAAAAACCCCCAAGCTTGAAACACGTGACATTAAGCATTTTTGACCCTTTATCGCTCGGATTTGTATTGAGATGCTAATGATCATTACTTTTAATAAGTAAGTTTATCGTAAAATAGAAATAGCACCATAGCATTGATTTAGTGATTTGGCCTTTCAACTATGTTTTTCCCGACTATACATAACATTTGTGTTCTTTTGTAGGAAATGTTTACGGAGACTGCCCTAACAACCAACCTGCAACTTGGAGGATCAGTAAGTACTTGTTTAATATTTTGTCCTGTAGAAATGACATCTAGGCCCATGGCTCCACCCCTTGGGATATCTCGGTCAAAGACCATACTCCCAAGTCCCAGTATATTGTCCTCCCTATCTATTCGTGTCCACGTTCGAGAGTTCTCGGCTTAAAACCAACACCTCAGGGAGAAGGTGTTGGAGTTACAAAATTGCTGAGATACATAGTACGTTAGGTCGCTTATTCCTGACGATCCCACAGTTCGTCCACGGGTTCCTCGAGCATAGCCGGGAGGATTGCTGTCGCAGATCCACCGACCGTTCCCCTGTTCTACCTCCAGGGACGCATCCTGCGGCCGTTGTGAGACCGCCTAAGGCTTGAATCCTCAGCCCCGCAGTGTGAGACTTTAGTACATCCAGGTGCTCATCTCCTGGTGACCCCACAGTTTGTCCACGAGCCCGTAGGCTTAGCCGGGAACCAGCACAGCTGCTCCCCTCTGCACTAGTCCGAGTCGTTCCCTGGTGTGACCCCAGGGACGTGTCCTCTTGCAGTTATGCTCCAGCACGGAGCTCGCAAGCTCCAACATGTGAGCAATAGTACGACAAGGCGCTCAACTCCTGCCGACCCCACTAATGGTTCACGAGTCCCTTGGACTTAGCCCCCAGCTATGGTTAAAAATAGGATTAAAACACCTACTGATCAAGTGTATAAAAATTTAAAGGATGACTGTCTAGCAGATCCACCGATCTTTCCCCCAGTGCACCACCTGGGGACGTGTTTTGTTGCTGAAGTGTGTCCAGTCTGTGCATTCGTAGCTCTAGGGTCGTTAAAACTCCTGACGACCTTACAGATTGTCATTGGGTTTCACTCGGTTTTTTTTTCCCCAGAGTCGGCGCTAAGTCCCACAGACCAAAGACAGCGTTTCCTCCTTTCTAGAGCTTACTGATCTGCTGGTAATTTCCCAGCATTACGGCCTGGTTATTGGCCCAACCAGGCCCAGTTCGCAAAAACGAGGCCTGAGTTGTGCAGCTGCTGTAAGTTCCAGCCCACTGAGCAAGGTAGGCATCCAGGGTGCTCATATCCCATGGTGCCCCCACAGAGGTCCTCGGGGTCATTGAACCAAGAGAAAGGAGCTTCTGATCTCCCGTCTTCCCACCACTTCGCCACGGCGGCCGCTGATCCTGCCGTGGGCCAGGATATGTGAGCTTTGGACAACAGGGTCGGCGCAAAAATTTCCTGTTGACACCCACTCATGGTCCGCGAGTCCATCGGACTTGGAAGGGAGGAATGGACTAGCAGATCCGCCGACCTCTTCCCCCACTACGACTCCACGATGGGACGCGTTTTGCTGCTGGAGTGGGCTCAGCACGAGCTATATAGTACGTCAGGTCTCTCGAGTCCTGACGACCCCACAAATGGCCCGCGGGTTCCGGTCCTGGACCTAGCCGGGAGGAATCCAAAGCAACACCACCCACCGACGTTCCCCTATCCGGCAACCGGGGACGCGCCCTGTTGCTGTTTGTGAGCACAGCTGGGTCCGAGAACCGGACCCCCAGGGTGTGTGTTAGATATGACACGCTCTCTATGGCTAACAATGTTTTCTCCTAACAGTTGTTCTTTTTTCCCACCCTTCTTGGATAAATGTGAAAAGACAAACTTAACATCCGCCATGAATAATTGTTGCTTCATTGTATGGTTCTCGTCCAATGTTTGTTTATCCAGCAAAGGGGCAGGGGAGGCTGTTAATAGCTGTTATTTCTGATCTTGAAAAACAGAAATGCCCCACCACTATCAAGGTCATTCCATCCCAAGGAGGACAAATATTTGGTAATTATGCAGAAACGTTGCATGGACGGCATAAGAATCGTACCTATTGGACGATGTTTGACATTCATTGTAACGAACCATTGTCACTGTGTTTTGTGGTTTCAGTCATTTTAAACATGGCGCGTAGAGGTTTAGTATATTTTAATTTCAAACCCCAATATTAAAACGCATTCTGGCAGTTTGCGGAGGAATTGAGGAGTTAGGCAGGCCTAGAATCCTTTGATATATTTTTTTCAAAATACGAAAACTATCCTAATGTTGAACCCTGAACATCATAATAGGCCTTTATCGGATATTAGTTAACACACATCGTTTCACTTCCTGTGTATAAACAGCAACATTATCGCATTTAAACACGTCTGTCTTGAATTTAAACACAGCTAACAAAGATAAATTCACATTAACCTTAGTCCTTTATGTCTAGCGTTGGTTTATTAGTAAGATCCAGATTTCTGTTAGGTTTTTAATATTACACAAATCATTCAAATAGTATGAGGATTTCTTTATATTAACTAACATTGGTCGCAAATTAAAAAAAACTGTAATAACTCACACTAACATCACATTAATCATTTTTATTTAAGATTGGTTATTAGGTCACATAGTTGTGAAGATTTTTATATTGCTTCAATTAGAAGATAAACTTCAAAAATGTATCTTTCCTCTTTATAAATACAAAATATGAATTTCGAGGGCAAACAATAGGAATGACGTAGTAGATACGTCAATAATGTGTGTATGTACATATATATATATATATATATATATATATTGGGACTTTTTTCGCTATTTTATATTTATTTATATTTTAGTACTAGGAATAACACTGGTCAACATTATTTTTGTCTCATGAATACCAATATTTGTACTTAATGCAGCTTTTTATCGTGTTTTCAAATACGTATTCGAAATTTCTCCATCACCCACAGTTTTTTTAATTCAATTTCAATTAATGGATTTAAATAATTGTTTTTTTAGTAAATGTTTCTTCATCCATTTGTCCATTATAAAACAAAACCAAATGAGGTAACTCAAATGATTTCAGAGATATCAAGGCAAAATGAATCCTAAAGCTGGCCGATTATTGTTGGAGCATCAAGAGGGATACTTAACAGGCGAAATATAGCAGAAAATCGTCATTTCTTACTTTCTAGGTGAGTCCGAATGTTCGAATATTGTGTAGTTACGAATGTAGAAAATATTAAAGTGTTTGAAATTATAAATTCTTGTCTCTCGGAAACCTTGCGTGATGGATAAAAACCGATTCATATTTGAATTCAGGAGAACAAATGCTATCAGAATCACATTTGTTCTTTCTGAGACAAAAAAAAGTTTATTTTTTGTTGCTCAGTGTAATTTACATGTCGTGAAAAAAATTGAAATTTATTTTTAATTTTCCAAAAAAAGAGACCATAACATTAAAGGCTAATGAACATGTTAGTTTTTAAACGTGGCTATCTAGCCAGGTCATTTAAGCGATGGTTCTATAGGTCAGAAGTACAAGATTCGAATCTCGCTGAAAACCAGGGTGAGAGTTGTATTTAAAATACATTGGAATACGATAGTGTAAATTGTATAGAATTTTCTGGATAAGTTGAATTGAGATAGAAGTGAGATACAAAATACGTTAATGTGAGAAGAGAATAATAAATAGAGAGACAGCTAGTAGCCAAATGTGGATTTTTGTATTCTAAATTTTCACAAGTTAATTTTAACTAGAAATATGTATTAGTTAATTTATTGTTCCTTTACTATTTCATGGTTTATATAAAGTTTCTTTTCATATTTACGTAATATCTTCTTATTATATCTAAGTGATTTGTTATTAATTGATAAAGTCCTCTCTCTAACTTACATCTGGATAGGTCTGATGTGTTTGTTATCTTGTATTATCCTGTGCTGATGGAACTGGAATCCTGACAACTAGGAACCAGCGAGGCCGGTCACTATAATACTAAATTAAAGTGTTTCACAGTTCTTGTAATCCGTCCAAGACATTAATTTCAAAGTACCTTGTGGGGTACATATAATCAATAGGTTATTACAAGAGCCTGAAAAAAAGAGGATAAATGTGTGATTTAAATATAAGTAACGTCATCGGCCACAACGTGAAAATGTATTAAAATATTCTGAAACAATTAGCCCGGGGACGTTACGTAATTGGTAAGGCAATCTGCTACAAGCCGGAAGATTGCGGATTCGATTCTCTAAGAGGTAATATTATTCACGCAGGTTCTTCTTCTCCTGAAGAAGTTATACAATCATTATAAGGAATCATAGATCATAACGTTATAAAAATTGTTGGATTCAAGAATTTAAAAGAAGTATTCTTAATATATACTTGTATAACTAGCCTAAAAATTCTCACGGCCCATTGGTCCAAGTGTGAATATGCGTTTCAACCAATTGAGTACCATACATACGTTCAAAATGTAAAGCGGTTGGGAAGGGCTGACAATCCGGCTGATATATTGCACCAAATGTCTACAAAGGTGTGAGTATTAACTACGCAATATCCCAAGGGCTTCCTAAGTCCTGCAGTCGGATAAATTACACCACTTATAGCAATTAGCCGTGATATAATTAGGCATTATGTGTTATTTACCTAATATACCTCGAGAAACACATGTATGCCTTTAGATACTCACTTCTAAATTAATATAAAAAAATTATGGAATATTCACCTGAAAGGTCCGTCTTCTCAACTTATTTAATTATTTAACTGTAGCGCTTTCGGGGATCGTTTTGAATCCTCGCCAGGATTCAAAAGTTTTGAAGTCCCGAAAGCGCTACAGTTAAATAATTAAATAAGTTGAGAAGACGGACCTTTCAGGTGAATATGCCATAATTTTTTATATTAATTTTGATAACTAACGGAACACACGATGAATCTTGTAAAAGTTGATACTCACTTCTTCTTCATGACATTTCAATGTGTTTTTTATAAACTTGATTGTTTTCTTAACTTTTACATTAAAATAATCTAATCGATCTTAATAATGAAGGGAAACAAACAACTTAAAATGTATAATTTTGAAGTCTGAGAACAAATAAACGCCCTGCAATAAATTAATAAAAATAGAGAATTGCGAAAAATATTGATAAAATGGATATTTCGGACTATTTAACTTATGTCCCAAATGGGAGTCAATGACCAATCACATTTCAATGATTTCTGTTTTACAACCAATCAGAGTGGCCTAAAACGAATTTGTTCATGATGATGATGATGATATGTACCATATTAAAGAAACCTCCTCCTTTTTAATATTGTGAACAGGTCTGACATTATTTTGCAGTTACTGAGCCCATAAGAAATACGGCTACCAGATTGTATATATAGTGCATAGATGCAGCATGCGGGAGTTAATATAAAAACATTTGTAGCAATTTATTATACCACCAAAAAAAGAAACCACTGTTTGCACTTTCTTAAATGAATTTTATCCCAGGTAATAATCCAGAAAAATATAATTGTCATATTTACATCATACGACATCAGAAATGAATTAATATACAGTTTGATGTGTTTCATTTTTTCTCCACTAGAGAGCATTCTTACAATATTGCGTTCCTTTGGCAATAAATAGTATGATGTGGTTGCAGTGATAAACAAAAGAAGCAGATGAAGCGTACCTATCGTTTCTCACTTGTTTTCAAACATCGCCGTTTACATTAATATATAAATATTTTAAAATAACTATAGTTAATAATGATTTGTGAGTAAACAGCTTAATATTATTCGTTAAATAGTCCTAACAAATGCCACTCTTGATTTACACAATTCTCTAGATAAATTGGAAATCACTTGTGGCATTACTTATGACAATATATAACCTAGAGTTTATAAAAATAGGCATTAAATTGAAAAGAGCTGTTGGTGCGGAAATGTTCATATAGTGATAATGTTCAAAGTGAAAAATACAGCGTCTAAGACATTACGTCTTCTCGCAGAGCTACCGAACATGCCTTGGTTCGAGTCCTTTTGCGGAGAGATTTACTCGCTGAATGTCGGCTAGTGTGGAACAGTGACCACCTAGAATTGTGAGGAATTTCAGTTGTAATATGTACCGTGTATAACATTTTGGGAATCCGACGGTTGACCACTTATCACACATAGCTATAACGTCTACCTCTCTGTTATACCAAGTGCCTTGCACATTTATCGCTCCATGAGTTTAATTTTGTTTAAAGAAAGGAATGACTTCATTTTAAAGCATAATAACATTATATCTAAACGAAACAAAATAGATTATTTGTAAGTTTAGAGTTAAATTTGTTACTTTATTGTGTGAGATAGCTATGTCAGCCATTTTAACGATGATAAATATTTTATCTGAAAATGTATTTATATTTACCTGATAGCAGGGGCACGCTTTAGCGTAGTGGTTAAGGCACTGAGCTACAAGCCGGAGGACGAGGGTTCAAGTCCCGGTGGGGTCAGGATTTTTAAACTGACCCAAACCCTCTGGCGGCACTATGGCCTTGGGATCGACTCAGCCTCTAACGGAAATGCGTACCAGACGCTTGTTCTGTGGGTTAAGGCGGCCGTCACGCAGGGCTGACAACCCAGCTGACATAAAGTGCCGATTGTCTAGGAAAAATGGGAGCCTTAACTTCCTACTACCCCAAGGGCTTCCGGGCCTCTTGTGGGATCACTTTTCTTTAACAGAACAGGCAACTCTTGCCTAAACCAGGAAGTGAAGAAGAAGAAGAAGAAGAAGAAAAAAGCATTTGCCTATGATGTATCTAAATTTGTTAGCAGCATTAACTTGCAGATAAGACAGTTTTGAGTACAATTTATGAAATATTAAAATTTAAGTAATTTAAAATATTTTTCAATGTCACAGTAAGTGTCGTTGCTTCGTAAAGGTACGTACACACTTGCGCGCCGCGCGGCGCGCGCGCACCATGTTCGTCAGATTTGGACGGGGTGTTAAGGTGCGCACATGCACATTGTCGGTTTTTTCCACGAACACTTTGATGGTTCGCTGTTTAGATTTGGGTGGGTTCTTGAGAGGTTTGTTGTTTTCGGCGCACAACTTATTGTTATTTGAGTGTGGAGAGGGCAGAGGGAAACATGTTAAAACTTATTATACTTTTTTTAAAATTATTTTCCACTGAAAGTAATTAACATTATAATTACAAAGAAATAAACGTTATCTCAATCAAAACATAAGTTTATTGTGTCGACGTTTCAATCTCCTTATGTGAGATCATTTTCAAGACATGTTAATTTATAAACAACCACGTCTTGAAAATGATCTCACGTGAGGAGATTGAAACGTCGACACAATAAACTCATGTTTTGATTGAGATAACGTTTATTTCTTTGTAATTATAATGTTAAACTTATTGATCTTTATAGAAACAAACAATTATTGTGGGATCCTCAACATAAGGATCATTTAAAAAATCATTGAAAGGAGATGCCTGGAGGGAAATAGGAGATAAAATGGATATATCTCCGGATACATGCAGGAAGAAGATAATTACTTTACTTTCTTCCTACCGGCGAGAGAAAAGTAAAATATTGTTATATTGTTGACACATAACTTAGTATTGTTGGTTTAGCGCTACAATAAATGTTGAAGATCGTCAGATCAATTTGCACGTTGTTGTCTATCGATATTTTTTAATCTAAGGAATAAAAAAAAAATGATTTCACAATATTGTTCACAGCAGCCTGTTTTTTTTTTCAATGTTATATGTTTTTTTTGTGTGTGTACTAAACACGTTCATTTCATAATGTTATATATGAAGTATCGCAAAGCAATAGAATATATAAACACGTACCAGTAATAAGCGTATTGTGTAAGATGACCAGACGTTCCGATTTTGGCGGAACAGTCCCCATTTTTAACAATTTGTCCCGCGTCCCGCGGCATTTTAAAAAAAGTCCCGATTTTGGGAAAGAATGCACGACAAGCTAGGGAACGGCGGGAGGACGGAAAGGGAATATACGGTGTTTGGCGCCCATGTAGTTATTTCGCCAGGATATGAGTTTTATATCATATTTGTTAATTTTATAATGTTAAACGTTAATAATAACAAATCATTGTTGACAACTGCTTATCAAAGTTTACACTGTTGATTCGACCACCATTGTTTGGTAAATAAAGTGTGGACGAAAAAAAAAATCGCAATTGAGTGTTAAGACTTTGAAAGTTATTTTATGTGTGAAATATAATTTAACAAATTCTTGTGAAAAAAATCATGACCTTTCAAACAACGACAGCAATCTACTTAAAAAAATTCACTCAAATGAATAGATTTAGAATAGATTTATTTAGCCTGGTGGAGAAATATGCCTAAGAATAAAAATAACACTGGTACTATACATAATTTTGTAATGTATTACATTTGTAAATTGTACTTATGTTGATATTAGAATTAATATATTATAATATACTATTTTTGCGTTCTATAAAATTTTTTGTTGCTCCATAGAGCATCTTTACATTTTATAATCTATAGAATCAAATAAGACCAACATATTTTTTTCCATATTTCATAATTTTTTATTATTTATTTCGTACATCTCAATGATGGATAAATCATATTTGAAGAGAAAAATTATACGCTCAGACCGGGACTTGAACCCGGGACCCTTGGTTCTCTAGACCAAGTGCTCTTACCATTGCTTTTAGATCGGTACTTGCTCAGGCAGCTCAGTTGGTAGAGCACTTGGTCTAGAGAACCAAGGGTCCCGGATTCAAGTCCCGGTCTGAACGTATAATTTTTCTCTTCAAATATAATATTTCATAATATTTTGGCGAAATGTTCATATTTTAGTAAACATTTAATATCCCTTCATATTTTTCAATTTTTTAAAAATAAAATTTCAATAATTGGTTAGAAACTTTTCAGAAGTGTAGTTTTGAAATTATTTGACAATGTATTATGGTATACAGGTAAAAATTCCTCAGTATCCCATCCAGAACAAAATAAATAATTTTAATAAAAGAACATAATTGAATAAGGAGACATGGAATGACCAAGTGTAGTGTAGGCCTTTGTCTTTGCAAAATGTCTACTGAAGGTTTGTGGGTTTCCTATGGATCGCAGGAGGTTCGTTGAAATTAATAATTTCGACAATCATAAGACGAACGGCGCGCGCGCCGCGCATTCGCCGCGCGTGTTCGTGGCGCGCATATGTGTACATACCTTAACGTACTCGCAAGTTATTGCGTAACTTCTGTTATTCAACTAATGTTTTATGAAAGTTATCTTCTTTATGAATTATTATGGCCAAAATGGTCACCGAATATCATCTGGCCATCATCATCATATTCGTCATGTTTAGTATGAATGGGAGTGTGAATGATGTATTTCGTCTTAATGTTGTGTTGTCTTGGAGGAGGTCCTGTCATTGAGTTGATCACTCATTCAAGGAGGCTCACAATGTTCTAGTGTGGTTAAAAAGTATGTGTGTGATCGATAGTTAAATCCCTCTCCGAACAAGTGGTGCAATAGTTAGTCCCGGATGGCCTGCGTTACGTAACAGTACCGCACCTACAAAGTGTGAAGTTCAACTACAATAATGGAATATATATATTGTCTATACGTAGCGGAAAATTTCCATATCGAATAAAACAAATTACATTTAGTGTTCTCCTGGAATCCCTTGTTTAAAAATTCTCAAATCACAGCTTTATTTCATAGATACGTGAACCAAAGGTAAAATTTAGTTAATTTGACATTGGGTGGAAGTTATTAGGAAATGTTTGGAACAAAGGGAGATGAAAAGTTAGGTGACTGGAGAAGACCACTTAACGGTGAACTGCGTGGTCTTTATAGGAAGAACAGTTAAATCTCGTAGACTGCGATTGGGGCAGGAGAAGTGTCTAAATTGGGGAATGAAAGACGTGCTAGGAAGCTTCTAGTAGGAAAACCAGAGGAAAACGCGCAGTTGGTGTTTTAAATAAGACCATCGACATCAACTAGAATAGGAAAAATTCATTAAATATTGTGAAACAAATAGTCGGAAACGCATTGCAAAATTAGCTAAGGCAGTATACTACAAGCCGGGAGGTCGTGAGTTCTATTCCAGATGAGGTCACGATTTTTATCACTTGAGCAACATTGTGGTAGGAACATGTGACTGGGTTCTACCCAGCCTCTAAAATCAATGAGTACCAGATATACTTTCTTCACTAAAAATGTCCTTTCGCGCGGTAATGAAAACTCAGGAGATAAATAGTCTCCAATTGTCTAAAGACGCGTCAACCATAACCTCCTACTTTTCCAATAGCTCTCTGAGACCTGTAATAGGATCGCTTTACACCTTCACAAATATATAACTTGTGGTGATGAGTGCTTTCCACCAGATAACTTGATGCCTTTACATACTCACTTCTTTCAAGAGGTTTCGTGATGTTTTATGAAATTTGTTTTGTTAACTTTCACATTAAACTGGACCTGAAAGCTTATGTTGATCTACCGAAATAACTAACTTATGTAGGTACAATATTGTAGTCTGAGAACAAAGCAATGTCATGTATTGACTTCCAAAAAAGATAGAAGCTTACCAAACGAAAAAAAAATCAATAAGACATATATTATAAATAAGTAGATAACCAGGAGTTAATAAAACAAATCAAGCAATAAGCTGGAGAAAATCATTAATGCTGAAATTCCCATATAATAGTTAGTACAGGAATCGAAAAGTCCAACTACTTAATGTATCATGTCTTTGCAGAGGCACACAACACCGTATGGAGAAGGAATTTTCTCACCGAATATTGGTCAGTAGGCGATCGGTGTCCTTAAGGAACGCCTCAGTTGGTAGACCAAGAATGGTTTGAGAGAAGTAGATTAAACAGTTGATGACTGGAAGACATTAGATCTAGATTTGGATGAATGGAGAGCTTATGTCCGCCCGACCATAAACAAACGAGTTCGATAGTCAGTGAGTTAGTTAGTTAGTTAGTAGGGATAACGGTGTCCATCCAGGATCGCGATGAATTGGACAGCTGTAATAAATAGCGACTATAAGAATTAGGAGACATCTTGACCACACACCAACCACATACTGTTTACATTATCGTCTGTGGCCTGTAGCGGGGTCACTTTACACACTTTACCTACCTCTATAAAATGACACAAGAGGTCAGCCAATTAATAGATCAATTGTCTTGCAAGCCTCTCGCGGCATGAACTTTTGTTTATTTTAAAGGACGGGGATATTTACTTTTTAAATATAATGAAAGGAAATGTTATCCATAAGAATGGAAAACAGAATACTTCTAATTTCAGAGTTAAATTTGCTTTGATTTTCTAAGAGTTAGCATTTCAAATACATATATAGTATGCCACGTGATATATTAACACACATTTGAGGGACAGGAAAAATATCAGGTTGGTCACTTTATTGTCGAAATAGAGTATTAGATTCTCAATGGAAAGTACTATACTTTAGGTGTATGAAGGATTAAAAGAATCTGCTTAAATAATGGGTTTATTTGTCTTCCAATTTGGCACATGTTTAAAAAACTAGGTAAGTTGTATAATTGAGGAGGTTAGAAGCAAAAGTGCAAGTTTTGCTGTATTGAGAAATCAGTTTTATACTTGACGTTATAAGAAAATCATAGGTAATTCAAAATCATAACTGCGGGTGATGTGTGGTTTACCCCTAGATAACGCGAAAAAGACATTAATCCTTTAACACACTCCTTTTTTCAACAAAAAATTAATTAGACCTTTTTTTTTCAAATCGCCTCACTCAAAAGGCAAATTTTTTAGTGAGGGCAAAGCAACTTTCATGGATTTTTCTTTGTAACAGCCGGAAATTCCAGCCGCGACTTCTTGCTGCGACTTCCAGCCGCAACTTCCAGGTACGACATCCAGCCACGACATCCAGCCACGACATCCAGCCACGTCATCCATCCACGACATCCAGCCACGTCATCCATCCACGACTTCCATCCACGACTTCCATCCACGACTTCCATCCACGACTTCCATCCACGACTTCCATCCACGACTTGCAGCCACGACTTGCAGCCACGACTTGCAGCCACGACTTGCAGCCACGACTTGCAGCCACGACTTGCAGCCACGACTTGCAGCCACGACTTGCAGCCACGACTTGCAGCCACGACTTGCAGCCACGACTTGCAGCCACGACTTGCAGCCACGACTTGCAGCCACGACTTGCAGCCACGACTTCCGGGCTTTGATTGTTAGAGTGTCGTCAACACCATGGATACAAGTAATAATGAGAACAAGTGTACTGGAGGTTATGGGGCGGAAGGATAAAGACGAATGTACAAGGAAAATGAAACTTTAAACACAGGAAGATGTGTAAACATTAAACATCTGTGAATAAATGAATTATAATAATTATTATTTTCTAAATTAATAATCTTATGTACGATTTTAAATTAATATATTACTGAAGTATCTCGCAAATAAATGGTTTGTTAAAATCTATAATTAACTAATATTTTGCACGTAACAACTAATTAAAAGTCCTTGCATGAATTATGCAGAGTCAGATATTCGTAATTTTTAATGTTACGCATGTGGATGAATTTGTTAGCCAAATTGTGACTTCCGGAGTTTTGCCCATTTTTTCGCATTGTGGATCACTGTGCAGTGCTTGTATTTTCTTTCCTCCCGCCATCCCTACAATAGGAATAAATTCTTAGTTTTTTTAATATATCAAGTGTTGAAGAATAGCAAACATGACAACGTAACGATACTTTTCCGTTTTTAAAATGTAACAAAAATCTCACAAAATTTTTTACTAAGGAATGTGTGTTTAAAAATAAGAAGACTTACGTATATCCAGCAAATAAGAAAATGAACACTTAGGAAAAAAAAAAAAATTAAGCCGCTTCAAAACGCAATTATGACCCACCGCGCATGCTCGAGGTGCTAGAGCTGTGTTTCACGGGGTAATGCATTGTTAAATGTTTTAAATACGTTGCATTTGGTTTCAATGGTCATAAATAGTTAAATATCAATAAACGAGACATATTTCTAGATATTTATGAGTTTTCGACGTATACAACGTAACGCGAACTACGACATTCGGAATAAAGTTCAACGTTCTTTTTTTCAAATTGTACATAGAGCTGATAATGTGTTAAATAATCAATTAAGTTGAGGAGACGGACCTTTCACGTGAATATTCCTTAATTTTATATTAATCATTTTCTTAAACAATGACTTTATGTGTTGTATAATATTTAAAAAATTTTGTGATGAGAGGAAATAACGTCTATACACATTAACGTCATTTTGAGCGAATTTTCAAATTCTTAAAGTCTTACAGATCTTATCTTTAACTTTAAATGAATTGTTTTTAATAACTGAGTTCTTTCAGTTCAGAGAGTAAATCCTTATCTGCTGTGTGATATCACTTTCATTGTATTGATTGAAAATGAAAAAGCATTTGTTTATTTTAATAAATTTTTAATGGATAAATATTAGGTTGTACAGCGTTTATTTATTTAATTGTTCGCAGAGATTTTAAATGCTGGTAGTACAGTCACTAATTTTAATCTATTTGAAACTTATCTGTAGATTCGTGTGTTTGTTGCGTTTTGTAGGTCTCAGAAAAAATACGTCGCACATGACATGGCTCTAGGTTTAACACGCACTATGACTGTTATTATTATTAGCAGAAGATTTTAGGACACATGAAACTGAAACAACTGTACTGAGAACTGTTAGCGGATTGTTTCCATAAGATCAATGGTTATTGGTTAAGTCATGCTTCAATACCGTCCTCAAGGGAAGAGATCTTCGTGATTTTCTATAAAAGATAGACCGAGAAAGCTTCATTGAAACCATTACAGGCATTAGGGCTTTAACTTATTTGGAAGAATAATAATAATAAGAAAATGATATAAATAAATATACACATTGGATCTCAGCTAGTGGTTGGAGGTAAAGTTGGAGCCGGTGTATACTGCACAGTATTCCCCTTCCATACCATTGTTGAGAGCCCTGCTAGTGTTTACCACAATGTCTTGCACGTATAACCATCTTCTACAATGATCTAATAAACACAGAACATAACATTACACAGTTATAAGCCAGTTAAATCAATTGAAAACATTAACAAGTCATGTGCGCTATAATTCCAGAATTTACGTAACCAACGAAATGAAAGCAATTAATTGCATTTCATAATAATAAGGTAATATGTAGTAGGTACTTCTTTTGAACTAGTTCAATTCAGTGAATTACAAATTAAAAATTATTTACATTATTCTAGCGACGATTCTTATGAACGATCAAGTTATATAAATTGCAATTTCTCGAGAAAAGTCATGTTAAAAACCGTACAGACTAAAATTCCACTTAACTAATAGCGTATGATACATAAAAAAGACAATTATCTCCTCCCTGAAAGTAAGTGTCCATGTTTTGTATCAACTATAATATTACTGGGAGAATAATTGCTGTATAAATTTGCAGTTTAACGTTTTTTTAAGAGAAGTTGAGTTACGGATGTCCCTGTAATATGTAGTTATGATCACTACACAGAAAGAAAAAACATTCTCTCGGACGGACTGTTGCCTACCTTATAGCATAAATAGCTTTAAATCGATTTGATATTTTGTTCAGTTAGTAATTGTCAATCAAGTGAACTATAAACCTGTAAATGAAGTTATTGTCAGTCTCTCTTGTACTACGGATGTCATATCGAAGAGAACAGTGCCAAGGCTGTTGTGTATACAGTGGGTGTCAAACGTATTCATTCACATAATTTTATAGAGGTATTTGTATCGTGTCACACCTGAAGTAGCAAACTTTCAACACTTTTGCAATTCATGTTAACATAATTTCTAACAAAACAGAAACAACAAATAAGTATGAAAATAAAGGCGTCTATAAACTAAAATGCAATAGTTGTGAAACATTCTACATAAGAAAAACATAAGAAACTTTAACACACGATATTCAGATCATTTTGTTAATAATGAGAAAAATCAAGTTTTGACAAATATACTAAACAACAGGTCATCGATTTGAAAAAATCGATAACTCTATGTCAATACTACACAAAGAGTATAACAACAAACTGGGTCAGCATCCTTGAGGACATAGAGATTCTGAAAGAAGCAAGGAATGAAGACTGCTCAACGAGAACAAACAGCAGACATAAATCCGTTGTACAAC